>VXAD01007415.1:4224827-4239182 GCA_013399195.1 Dicrurus megarhynchus
CCCTCCCGGGTGCGATCTCCCCGCGGTCGGGTCCGCGATCGGGGCAGTGCCGCGTCCTCCCCGCCGCGGGTGGCTCGGGGCAGGCTGAGCGCAGGGGGTTCGCGTCTGTGTCAGCCTGTGTGCACACACACGGAGGCACACGTGCGAGCAGAGCTGATCCTCCGTGCCCACGGCGCAGGCACGGGGCAGGGCTTCTTCACGCTTATCTGAGCTCCCTGATCCACGGGAAGGTGTCCCTGCCCATGGCAGGGGTTGGAACTGGGTGATCTTTAAGGTCCCTTCCAACCCAGACCATTCTGGGAGCCTGCGGTTCTCTGATTTCGCTGAAGCTTTGTTCTTGCAGCTCGTTTCCTCGCAGTGTTTGATTTATAACGAGACTGGGTTTAATTTAGCAGGCTGGGGCTGAGGGGAGACTTGGTGCTGGCTGTGGCTGAGTTTCCCTCTCACATGTAGCCTCCTCCCCCAGCTGTTTTCTCTCTGGAGGGTGAGGCTGCCTCCCCAGCATCCTGTAGGGCTGGGTGAGGTTGCCCACCAGAACCGGGTTGTGCCATCCGTTCTTGGTTGCAAGGCACTTCTGTTTGCTCTGCTGGGCTGGTGACGGTGGCTGTGGTCACAGAATCATCATAGAATTGTAGAATGGTTAGAAAGGATCTTAAATACCATCTGATTCCAAAGCCCTATGGACAGGACAGCTTTCACTAGACCAGTTGCTCAGAGCATCATCCAGCCCGGTCTTAAAGCAAAGTCAGACCAACTGAGCTGAGCCTCAGAGAGCGGAAGTTAACCCAGATGTGTCACTGCCTTATTCTTCTCCCCTTTCTTCTCTCCTTGTCCCTCAAGAAATGAGACAAATTGATTTAATTGTAATTTTTTTGGCTGTCACCATGAGCCACCCACCCACCTGCATTGCCAAAGACTTTCTGTGAGGATGAACAGGTTGGGAAAATGGATTAAAATATTTTTTAAAAATTGCCCAGGCAATCTGTTCTTGGAATTCTACAGTTTGCTTTAGGGAAGATCCAAAATAGCCCATGTGTCCAGGGCTGGAGCTGAGGAAAGCAGAAGGGGACAGCGTTCTCATCAGCTGTTGGAGCTGCTCCAACTCTTGCTTCCACTGAAGCCCGTGGCAAAATTCCTATTTCTTTAAAGATTGTTGGCATGAAGAGCTCCTCTGGGGCCAGATCCTGCAGAGGGTGAGGTTACACAGCTGCCACCCTGCAAAGGGGTGCCAGGATCAGGCCGTGGGTGATGCTCTTGGGTTGCCATCACTAAGCACCAACCCCTAAAATTTTGGGGCAGCACAAGGCACAGACTGGGTGCAATCCTGTGACTGCTTCCTTTCCAACCGTTTTATTATTCTGTTGTTGTTCACGTTCCTGGGATCTGGTTCACGCTGCTGGGTTAAAAAGATTCACATGCTCCTTATCAGCACTGATCTGCAAGGTGACTAATACCGAAGTGCCTCAGTGCTGGAGAAAATCCCTGGTTTGTTTCTCAGCTCAGACCTGGGATTTGTTGCTGACTTTTAAAGCAAAAGTAGCTCTGTAACCATAACCTGGCTCTGGGACCTGAGATGGCTCAGCACACTTTGGTTGGTTTGGGTTTCTTTTGTATAATTTATTGTGCTAATTTTTACGGGTACGTCCTTGGGAAAAAAAAATTCTGAACAAGTGCCTGATCAACAAGTTCAGTGCCATAAAACTGTTGCAGCCATGTGGTTTCTAATTGCTGTTATAAACTTTCACCTCTCATCATCCACGCTCTGGAGAAAAGGGAATTGGGCAGATCTCATTTGCTGCAGTTCATCAGGCCACGCTCACCAAAGTCCTGCCCTCCTGCCGGGGGCAGCTTTGAAAAGCTGCAAGAGAAGTGTTGAAGTTGGGGACATGGTGTAAATGCACAAAAAAATACTTTTTAGGTTCTTCTGTGTTGGTTTTAGGGGTGTAATTAAGATAATTTGGCCTGAAGAGCTACAAATTAGACACTTTTTTTTTCCCCCCAGTGTGTGTCTAGAACATGAGATGAGGATAATTTGAAGCAGTTGGTGGATTCCACGTGCCTTCAGACTACAATCTCCTTGAATTAGCCAAATCTGCCCAGCTGGTGTAATTTGTGCTTTTCTTCAGAGCTTTGCTCTGTTCCAGCCTTGAAGTAGGTTTGTGATGGAAAAGAATAAAAAAAACCTCAGATCTGATTCTTCATCAGTCCGAGTGCAAATGCTGGAAATGTGATCAGTGTGGAAAATCAGTGAAATCTGAGCCCACGGGACAACTGCTTCAGCTGTGTCTGTACCTCTTTCCTCCTGTCATTGATTGAGAAGCTGTGAAGTGAGATAAATATATTTCAAACCAAACAATCACTGGTTTTGGCCAAAAGACAAGGTACTCACTGGAATCCTCCAGCCTAGTTCCTGCATCCAGCACAAAGATCCTTCAGCAATAACAACATGTGTTTGACAAAGGCCTTGCCACAAACCCTCAGTGTATCACTGGGTGTATGATTTATCCCATTTAAGCTTGTATGAATGCATGACTGACTTTATTCAGGAGAACCAGTTGCCCAACCCTGTGTCTGAAAGTCTCTCTGCCTCTCTACAACGCTGAAAGTTTTCAGAGGACACATAATCAGCAATAAGAATATTGTGGAAGCTCTTGTTTAGGGCATAAAAAGGCAAAGGTCAAAAATAGGGGGAAAAAACAGTATCTGAGGGGGAAAAAACCATGCTAGGTGGAATATTTAAAGCTGTTTCAAGCTGTGTTTTACTCCAGCTCACCAGCCTGTCAGCAGGGGCATTCACACCATCATTGTCACATCCTCCCACAGCCCAGAGGTCTGTCTCCAGCAGGGCAGCTCCGGACAACCAGCCAGGATGGGAATTGCGATGTAAAAGCAGACGAGTCCACCAGGGTGTTATTTAAAAAGAGGGATTTTTACCAGCCATTCAGCATCCGGAGACAGGTGGGACCATGGACAGGAAAGCTGCCTGGGTTGTGAATTTTGGGTGCGGAAGTGCATTTCACAGCACTTTAGAAACATTCCGGTTCCAAGCCCTCCCTGCTGTGTCAGCAGCGAGAGGTGTGAGAGCCACGGGGCTGCTCCAGATAGAAACAAATTCAGGTGAGCTGCGTTTTGTGCTGGGTCTGTCCTGTGGCGGCTCGTTAGGCTGACAAAACATTTTGTTTTCCTTCTCAGTGTTTCACAGTGATTTTGCTGAGAGCTTTTTGGTCTCCTCACACTCGGCTTTCCAGGGAGGGATCAGGGCGGCCGGGGGATGCTCGGCACCTTTGGCAGATGAGCAACTGGAGCGTGAGTGAGCGGTGGGACCGTGTCAGGAGAGAGGTGTTTCAGCTCCCCAGAGGCTGCGAGGCTGCCTCGGAAATGGCAAACATGCAGAGTTTATATTCATTTTCAGGGGGGGAAAAAAGGGGGAAAAAAATAGAGAGCTTTTTGCCTTCACCAGATGGTCTCCAGCAGAAACAACCGGAGAGACCAGTGACTTGTCAGAATCAATCTTCCACATGGTATGTTGATAGTCTGGGAGGACTGGGAATTTTCTGATATTTGGGCTAGAATGTAGGCACAAATCTCTGTTGGAACAGAGGGAAGAGGGACAGGGGGGAGATCTTCCTGCTCATCGAGTGTCCCATTTATTGGCAGCCTGGGGCAGGGCACCAGACACTGTGGAGATCAATGAGACCCAAGATTTGATGAGCTTTTTTAAAGTCAGACCTGAGTGCACTTGGAGGAGATTTGGCACTCCCTGTGTGGCTCAAATTCGGGAAAGGGGTCAGATTATCTGTGCAGGATAAAAACCGCGAGTCAGGTTTTGGTGGCGAGCAGGACTCAGCTGGGTTCTAGGAATGCAGGAGGTCACGCCCTGTCCTCAGACCAGGTCAGCACCAGCGTGGCAGTGTCACTTCACTGCTCAAATGGGATCCCTGCTGCATCACCCGGCCTCAGGGGACATGGATATGTGATTCTCTAGTGCCTGGGAAAGGCTGTGGGATTAAATATTCCCTGCTCTCATCAGCTTTCTCTCTTCTGTGTTGGAAAGAAGAGGAAAGTCCTTTGCAAGAATCAAAATCTAGAAAATGCAGCCAAGAAAAATCGCAAGTCAGGGGCCAAAACCACGGACAAAATGGGCTGGAGATGACTGGAGAGCCCAGAGCAGGAGGGGCTGGAGTTCTGACCCGGCAGGATGGACAGACACACAGCCTTGCCTGTGCCACGGCACGGATTTGTCCTCCTGTCCTGTTTCCCTCTGTAAGTGCTGAGTGCAGCTATTCCACTGCTCCCTCCCTTCCACGCTCCCAGATGTTTTCCAGAAGTCACAGGCTCCCACAGCTTCAGCTGGGTGGGACCTGAGCCAAGAGGGGAGACACTTTTGCCTCTGAAAATGAGATCTCAGAGGGCTGCGGTGGAAGAAAACCCAAACCTTTATGTTTAGGGTACGGGGTGTGATGCCAGCCCTCAGACTGGCATCCACTCAGAGCTCACACAGCTCCTGCCACGGCTGGAGAGCACAGCTGGAGAAGGCTGTTCACCAGCTCAGCAGCCTTCTTGTCACCATCCCCTTTTGGGGTGACCCACAGCACGCTTGGCCTCGGTGCCTGAGCACCAGGGAATTCTCGGGGATGAGAACCTTCACCTTTCCCGGGATGCAGGGGGAGTTCGTTCATTAGTGCTCAGGAAGTGCCTGGAGGAAGGTTTTGAGGAGGAGGTTTTGGAGGAGAGGATGAGCTCCCTGGAGCCACTGGATGCTCCTCGTGTCGTTATAAAACCCATTTATTTGTTAAAAGGGGCTAAATTCCAGTTACTAACACAGGAGCTATTTCAGCACTGCTAGAAAACCTAAAATCTCCCGGACAAATAAAAAAAAAAAAGGTGCAAACTTCCCTTCTCATGAGGGTGTGGTTAATACAGCACTAATATTTTCCATCCCAAAAACTTCAGCTTTATCAGGAGCATCCCCTTGGCTGCAGCTTTGCCACAAATCACTTCGAACCAGCTCAGCCTCCCGCATAAACCCTAACGAGGGAAGAGCTCTAACAGCAAAGCACTCCTGTTTAATAATTGCCAATCTGCACAAACCTAAATAACCCCTGTGAACGAGGCCTGACCCGCTGGAAGCAAGCAGCTGAGGTGAAGAGGAGGGAGCAGATGTGAGATCTCCTTGCTGTTCCAACCCTTGCCTCTGCTATTTTTTGCTCCCGGTGCTGTGGGTGCCAGGCAGACGCGGTGCCCTGAGGTCAGTGCAGCCCTGCTCGGAGGCTGGAGTGGGTGACATCAGCTCTCAGCTGGGTAATTTCGAGCTGGTTGGTTTGTGAAGTGAATTTAGGGACGTTTTCGTGCTCGGGGATGTGTGCTGTGGGCTGCTTGAGGCTGCAGAGCTCGCATTAGTGCTGCTTTACTGGCACTTTACTGGGGCAGATCTTATCTCCAGCACCAACTGTTAGCTAGTTATAGGATTTTATAGAGGATTTCCAGGATGTAAAAGACCTGTCCCTGCAGAGGAATTTTAGAGACCCTGATGTATTTTAAATTAACGCAGTCACTTTTTCAGTCAGCTACAAGAGTGGGTATTACCAGCCTTAAACTCCTCCATTAGTCACATTAGGTGGATTTCTACCCCCCAAGGCAGTCCCTAACTCTCCATTTCACTGTTTGCATTGCTGGGAGGTGGAGATTTACACTTCTGTAAATCTGCTTGGCATTGAAATTCCAGTGTTAGCACGGAATTGTGATTATTTTCTAATACAGAACCAAACTGGGATTATTTTCTGATACATTTCACAAATGAGCTGGACAAACACGGTGGGTGATGTGGTTTTGACAAACTCTGCTGGCTGTCATGGCTTGGCTCCACTGATTTGCATCGATTTAAAGTGGAGAAGAGGCCGAAGGAGTTGAGTACAGAGATCCCAACTCTGTTTGCTGAGTGACCACCCCCGTGGTCCTGTTCTTTTTCCAGCAGGGATGTTCCTACTCCTGTATGAGCTCCACAGCTTTTTTTTTCATCCTCATCCCTGTCATCTCCTCAAGAGAGACAGGGGAAAAAAACCCTATTTAAATACAATTCTTGTCTGGAGGGCAAAATATCAATACTTAGTGTCTCCTTTTCAAAGCTGAAATCTATTGGGTGTCTTTTGAAAAGACGATTCTTTGAGGCTCCAGCCTGGATTCTGCGTTTAACAGATGTTTCAATTAATACCTGGTGATCTGGAACATCCCAACCAACATCTGAGCAGTGTCTCCAGGGCCCCCACAAATGTCACTGTCTGCCACAGATGCTCGGCCTGGGAGCTCCTTGCAGGTGGGATTCTCCTGGCAGACCAGGACACCCCGATTTTGGCATTTCTCTCTGGGTGTCTGAGTGAGCAGGACGGTCTGAGCTGCCGTGGGGTCAGCTGTGAAGGCAGGGTCAGTGCTGCTGACCACTCAGGCCTCTGGAGGGGTAGGAAAATATCCCCACATGATCCCTTTGCAGAGAGTGAAGGCCCTGCAGATGCTCTGTGGCAGAGGGGTTGGAAGGAGGTGATCTTTAAGGTCCCTCTCAACCCAAACCATTGTAGGGTTCTGGGACTCTGTGATGCTGTGGACACTAAAAACAAAGTTCCCTCATTCTGCACCTTCCTGAACCCTCACAGATACAGTGGCACTTCAGTCCTCAGGCAAACACCTCTCTTTAGAGATCTCAAGCCTCAAACTGCTTTCTTGTGTAGTGTAAGAGCGAAAAAAATGAAGGAAATTTACTCCCTGCTGAGCTTTTCCCTGCAGCCTGCTTTATTCCTTACCCAAAGCAGGTTCTGTTTCATCTCTCCCAAGTGGCAGCTCAGACTTTGAGGAACACATCCCCTTGCCAGGCAGGAAAGAAACGAAATCAAATTAAAAGTACTGGTTGTGATGACCACCAGCCCCCCAAAAAAAAGAATCCATAAAAACTCTGCACATTTGCAGCAAAACGAAAAGCAGCCCCAAAGCTGCAGACCCTCAGTAATTTTGTGCACTCAGCTTGGAAACAGCCAGGATCCCAATCCTTCTGGAGATCACACCTCTGCCACCTTTATTTTGCCACATCCACATCTCATTTTAAGTGAATGTGGTGATTATTTTTATAGCTCCTTCCCCATCCATTCATCAGGGGAGAGGGGAACTCGTTCATCCCGTTAATGGTTATGTGGGACACATGTAGTTCCTTTTTTAAATTTTTTTTTTTTTTAATCACCTTTCAGAGCCCTCAGGAGTTTCCTGAGTGAAGATTAAACCTGTGCCCTGGTTTAAAGTGCCTAAAGCCACTTCATCCTCCTCACCATCAGCGGCTGGGCCCAGTCCTGAGCTGTGCCTGGTGTTTCTTGGCTGCTTTTTTCCCCATGTAAATTGGGACAATTCAGCAAGGGATGATGTGGCTCTTCCCTTTGCTGAGCCCTGCCGTGTGCTGGGAGCTCCGTGGAGGGGTGGCTGAGCTTCCCTGAGAATTCATGGGGTTTTCCTGTTGCCCCAGGGTTATTCCAAAACAAGATAAGAGTGCAAAAGAGCCGACACTGAGTCAAGCCACTTGTTTCCTTCCACGTCTGCATCCATCTGTTTGGTTGTTTTCCACTTCCATCCCGGTTTTTGAGGATATTTAGGCTTTTCCAGCCTGTTTTCACAATAGGAACAGGTTGTCTTTTTGCTTGACATCCTCAGAAGCAGAGAAGAACGCCGCTGCTGAGACAGTTCCCAGCTTTCCAGGGCACCAAGCACTACATGAGGAATTTCTGATGTGCTCAAGTGTCAACTGAGTGCATTTTTTGGGGGGGAATATGACATGAAACACGGCTGCAGAGCCATGTGGGTCTCAGCCACGCAGTCAATTCCAGTGATTCCTCTCAAGGAAATTTTCCACCTTTTCTGCTCTTCTCTACTCCCTGACTCTCCTTGTACAGTTCGGTTTTTTGCAGAGTTTCTCTGTGCAAAGCTTTTTTTTTCACCTGCCAGCGGTGATGCTTTGTGGTTGGGGCTCAGGAATCGTTGTTCAGTTTCCTTTTTCAGCAGCACCCCCAGCAAAATTAAACTTTGTTCCTCCTTGCCACTCTCTCTCCTCCCTTTCCTGGGAATTCACACAGCACACGATGTATCAAAGGCTTCTCTTTAGGCTGTTTGTGTACCATGCAGATGAGGAAAGGTTTTATCAGGAGAAATACCAGCTTATATCAGAAGGACTGAAATATATATTTACATATATATTTATATTTATGCTTATAAAAATGCGTGCTTTCAGATATAGCAATACTTCCTGAGGGATAAAAGAGCTAAAAAAGCTGGGTAGCCTTTGCTGTGGATTTAACCTGGAAATGTTTGGGATAGCACGAAATCCAAGGCTGTGGAGAGCGTCCTGGGGCAAAACCATCGCTCCCATCCTCCCGTGCCATAGATTCACAGCGTGTCTGCACCAGCCGAGCTCCCAAATTAACATTCATGGCTCTTCCGGGCATTAAACCCCCCAAACTCCGTGGAGATGTGGATTTTTATGACATGCCACCGTTTCCTTCTCGCTCCGTGCTGCCGCAGAGGTGATAACTCTTCATATCCCCGCAGCCCCACGAAGGGCTGATGGTCCCACCAGCTCCTCCCTGCCTGAGTGATTTATTCTCTCGGCAGCTGCTAATTGCTCTTTTTTTCTTTTTATTTCTGTAATTAACGAACCTGACAGAACTCAGAACGGTTTTTTTCAGACCCATGAAATGCGTAGCAGGAAGTTTCCTCGATGTGTTCCAGGAGTAAAGAGCTTTAAAAGCTTTTTTTTTTCTGCCTCTAGCTGTGCTAGTCAGCCTAATAAAAAAATACCGTGTGTCATATATCAGCAGTCAATCACGGCTCTAAGGGCACTTAATAAAACTCTGGTTCGAGATGCTGCTTTTGCAGATCCATCCATCTTGGCCCCTGCTTCTTTTGGAGATGGTCCATTGGTGTCTGCCAGTGGCTGAAGGTGCTCTGGAAGTGCATGATCTACACTGTAATTAAATTTACACACCGTGAGGAGGGGACTCCTGATGTTGGTGTGCATGTTTGTGCCTTCCACCTCGGCTGCTGTTTTCATTTGGGTCTTACAAACCTGGGGGTATAAGGCAGGAACAACTTTTCTGTCTCCTCAAGGTGTCTGCCAACACAGCTCCTATTGTCACCATACAGTTATTTACCTTCTTGTTCTTAAAATCCACCTCTTTGCTGTGCTGGTTTCACTGGAAAGCTGTTCCCAGAGCCAGGCATCTCTGGTGGTTAAACTCTGTTAGCCAAGCCCTGATGGTTTTGTCGACAGAAAAGGAAATTAAGAGTTGGAGCTTGCTGCCTTGGGTCTACTTGACCTGAGCCTCAGAAATGCCTTAAGGGAGCAAGAAAATATCTGGAAATATTTTTAAACCCAGCTATAAAGCTGATGATTTGGTTGTCTGTGCAAATTTGTTTGCTGTGTGTTGTTGTTACAGGGAGGTAAAATGAAGGCAAGGTTTATTGAGGGGACATCTTCCAAAAACATTGAATTCAGTTGTGGAAGAAGAGCAAACGAAAGGGCTGAGGAAAGGCTGTGTTTTTCTGAAGGGAAGACCCCTTGTGCCCTCAACAGCACTGTCCCTGCTCTTCCCAAAGAGAGATGGGAAGGGAAGAGAATCCATGGGACTCTTGCAGGCTGTGGTGGAGAGCTCAGGCTCTGGCCAGGACCTGTGATCCCAGCATGGGATTGCCTGGGGATGTGGGGATGAGGGGCAGGCTGAGGTGAGCCGTGGGCACGAATCCTGAACTCCAGCAGCAGAGGGGTTGGGAAGCACAGCCTCTGGGGAGATCCACTGCGGAATGACCACAGATCTGGGCTGAATCCCTCGTGTGGGACGACCCCTGGCTCTGCTGATCCCACTTGGATCACCGCTGTCCAGGATCCTCCTCCCAGAGCTGTGGCACTCCCAGGGACGTTCCCTGTGCTGGGAATGCTGAGCAGCCCAGGTGCACTTCTCTCTCTCCCGTACTGCCTTTTTCCAGTGAGGATTTTTTTTTTTTCTCTGCAAATTGCTGTAATCTGTGTATCCCCCTCCTGTTCCTCTCTGCTGCAGATCTGACAGGATTTGTTACTGCACAATGAAGCCATCATCATCATCATCATCATCACCCTCATCAAACAGCAACTGTGTCTTTGATTCCTGCTTTCTCCCCCACCATGGCACTGCTGAGGAGTCAAGTCTCCCTTTCCAGAAGGGGAGTTTAAAATGCTTGGCAAGTTGATGCCCATCTCCTTTATAATGATTTCTTGTCTGTGCCAGTTCACCACTCAAACTTCCTGGGCTGTCAGCTCTGAAAACAAGTATTAAATATATATTGCAGCCTCGGGAGGAGAGCCCAAGCAGTCAGAGAGCAACGGACCTAAAAATAAATGCTGATTTCCCTTGCAGAGTAGTCTGGGGAAAAATACAGGCAAGGAACAGCATCCACTGGGGCAACCAGCAGGAGGAGGAGATGAACCAATAAATTCAGCTGCAGATGGAGAGTTCAGGATAAAGCTGGGAAGCTCAGCTCAGTTCCAGACCCTGAAAATGAACTTTCTGCTGGGAGTGGTCTTGTGGCTGAATGCATAAAACCCAGCCTGGAAATGTGACTTAATTTTGCCTTGTTTCTTTCCACTTTTTTTCTGCTTACATCCTAAAGATGTTGTAATTAGTGTTTGGCTAGATTAGCATTGCTAATTGATGTCATGGGGATGATGTCGTTATCCCCTGCACACGTGGACTCATGATAACATTGGGGAATGGAAACATCTTCTTTTTCTTAATGGAAGTGTTAGGAAAAATTTCTTCTCTGAAAGTGTTGCTAAGCTTTGGAACAGGCTGCTCAGGGATGTGGTGGAACCACCTTCCCTGGAAGCATTCAAAAAACCGTGTAAATGTGGTGCTTGGGGACATGGTTCAGTGGTGGACATGGCAGTGCTGGGTTTATGACTGGACTTGATGATCTCAGAGGTCTTTCCCAACTTTAAGGATGTTATGATTCTAAAATAAAGGGCCAGGACCGGTGTAGGAGTATTGTACACTCGATGGGATTGGATTTAGCTGGGTGTGGGAAGGTTTGATCCTGTGATGTGATCCTGTTCCCAGTGCTGTGCTCACCCTCCTGCTTTCCTATCAGGAAAAACTGCCCAAGGCAGAACTACCTTTAGCAGGAGCAAGGCATTAATGCAGTAATGGATCTACCTGGCAGTGCAGGAATGGCAGCTGGGTAGGGCTTGGAGCCATATCTGTGTTTGACTTCTAGCCAGGTGAGAGTAGGAGGTGGGAACAGATCATCCTGGAAAGAGGAACATTTCTTCTGGTTTAGAAATCAAAATCCAGTCTGGAAATCCAGTGTGGTTTGTTGGGAGATGGGCAGGATCTCTCAAGGGGTTTGTGTGGCTATCACAGAGTCATGGCAAGGCTTGGGTTGGAAGAGACCTTAAAATCATCTTGTTCCACTCCCTGCCATGGGCAGGGACACCTTCCACCATCCCAGGTGGCTCCAAGTCCCATCCAACCTGGCCTTGGACACTTCCAGGGATCCAGAGGCAGCCACAGCTTCTCTGGGCGCCCTATGCCAGGGCCTCACCTCCCTCACAGTGGAGAATTTCTTCCTGACATCTAAAACATCTCTCCTCTTAGTTTAGAACCATTCCCCCTTGTCCTGTCTTTGTCTGCCCAAGTGAAAAATTGCTCTCCCTCCTCCTTAAACATTGAGAGTCTGCAATGGGGTCTCCCTGGAGTCCAGTCCCTCTAGTGCTGTGGATTTTCCAGATCCCTGGTGGAAAGGTCCCACTGATGATTCCTCTTTCATCAATCTTCCTCTTGGTTTTTATTTTGCAATTTGTGTGAGTGTGTGGACATGCTGGGGACGTGTTTGTGTGGCAGAAGCTCAAAGTTCGCCTTTGCTGAACGTGGGACAGGGCTCACTGCCCTCTCCCAACATCACCCCTTCTGTTGAGGCATCCATCCACAGTGGCCTCAGGCATTCCCATGCCAGCCAAGTGTCCTGGGGATCATGGTCATGGAGGGAAAGGAGCATTTTGTGAGGGAGCAGAGCCAGGGAATGGTTTCCATCAGGATGGAGCTGGCTGCATGCTCAGTGCTCACACAGGGGTCGGGTCACAGTCCCAGCACGGTGTTTCACCCAGCAGATGTGATCTGTGTCCTGTAAAAAAAATTGGTCGGGAGAGGAGGATTAATATTTCTGATTGTCCTCCTAAGAGCACCCAGACTCCTCACACTGTGCTAAAATAACAACAGCAAAATTTAAAATTGTGCTTCCCACCAGAAAAGACGCCGTGACCACCTCCAGCCCCACAGGCACAGTGGGGACATGAGCTGCTTACAAGGGGCCAGAGGGAGAGAAATCTAAAATTGGGTTTGTACCCCAACAGTGAGGTCTGCAGTGGGAACACCACCAAACATCTCCAGAGCTCACCAGTGAGCTGCCCTCGGAGACTGGGGCGTGTGGGCACTGGGAAATGAGATTTGATTGATCTGAAGGCCAAGATATAAAGGTTGCTGACTGGTCTCTTCACATTAGACCTTGCTGACTCTTTGCCTTCCAAAGGTATTTTCCCTAACAAAAAAACTAATCTTTCACTTGAGGAATAACCTCAGCAAGGCGGGTTATTTTGTAAAGTTGAGAGGGGGTGAAGGGATTTATCCTTGGGGATTTTCATTCTTGGTTGATAGGGAAGAAAAAAATGGAGTAGCTTTCCCCCTTTTCTTCCCATCAAGGAGCTAGAAATGTTCAGAAGTCCTGAGTTATTTTTCTTAACACAAGGGTGAATAAAGAAAGAAAAAATCTTTCTTTTTAAACTTTCTTTTCAGGCCAGAAAATGGCCAGAATGTGCCACATCTTTAATTGATGGCAGAGCCGTTTCTGGGAAGGAGGGAAATGCCACTTTCCTGATTCACAGGCTGTCAGTCTGACCCACTCAGAGAAGGGATCATGACCTGTGCCACAGATCAGACAGTGGAAGAGTTTCACTTTTGGAATTTGTTCTATCACAACTATCAGTTTCAATCATATCCTTGGAGTCTGGGCTTCTCTAACTCCCTTCACCAGCAGCAGATTTAATTGGGGAATAAAGTTTTCCAGCTTAGAAATATAATAATATTGGACTAAGTCTGGAGTTTAAAAATATTTAAGAACCCAAGAAGTTCTGGCCACTGATATCAGGTGTCTTCTGGGGGGTTTATCAGTGGGTTATGGTGGCATTTCAGTGGTGTGATGGAAAGCAGCACTCCTGGGTGTCAGGAGGGAGAGGGCAGGAGGAGAGCAAGGGAGAAGCTGCATTTTCGTCATTATGTGGGAGACACATGGAAATCAACGTGTGTGTTTTTGGGTTTGACTGGGAGATGGTTATTTCAGCCTAAATCGGCACCCTGTGGCTGAAATCGTTTTACTGGAGCTAAAAATCGTGTCTTTCCCAATGGGAGTAGCATCTGATCTCCTTTCTGTCTGTAAGGAAAGTGCTGCTGAGTTCCTGTGGCAGTGCTGTTCCCACGGGAATTCCCAAAGGATCACTGCAAACATCACAAGTTCGAGACCTCAGCTCCAGCATCTGCCTCAGCATCCCCTCCCCTCACAGGAGCCGGACACAGGGAGAAAAAAGCCCTCAGGAATTCGGTCACATATTCTATTGGGCCCTCGGAATTTAACTCATGGCTGTGCTTGGGAAAATCCTGCCCTGCAGCCACCACCCTCCCCAGGATAAATCAGCTTACGGAGGGTCCCACTGCAGGATTAATGCTCCTGGAAGTTGTGCCAGGAGCAACCCCGGGAGGCTGAGACCCACGTGTGGCACAGGCAGCACGTCCCAGTGACCCCAGGGATGTGGGGTGATCCTCAGGGAACACCTCAGGGGGGCTGTGACCCACTCTTGTCCCTATGCTGAGCTGGGAATTTTGTGGTGCCCATCTGGCAAAGGAAGAGGACTCTGGCAGCAAGGGTGGGTGCTGGTGCTTGGGAAGAAAGGGCTCCTTAACCATTGGAGTGGGGTGAATCTGCCAGGAGTGGGTTCAGCCTTTGGCCTCAGGGCCCTTCCAGGACAGTGGGAAACCTTTCATTTGTCTGTGAATATGAATAACAACACAGCCCAGGAGATGAAATTAAATTTATGGAGACTTTACTTAGGAAATTCCCAGGATTCAGCAAATTGAACTCCAGCGGATTCAGGGAATAAGCTTTTCTCTGCACTTTTGTAGAGACTCTGTGTATCCTACATGACTTTTTCTGAGCTGTAAATGGGGTGAGGAGAGCTCAGGTGGGGCAGTCTCCAGAGGGGTTAACAGGGTTTAGCACAGGGAGTTTGTGTTAAAATCTCTGCCTGCC
>VXAD01007416.1:0-13995 GCA_013399195.1 Dicrurus megarhynchus
TGGTGTAATTAAAAAACATTGAGAATTTAAGAGATTCTAGAAGTCCTCTCAGTTCTTCTCTTTGTCGAAGTGCTTTGGGAAAGACCAAGGAAAAGTTTTATAAATTCAGCAAATCTGCCTCTTTAGATTTTTTATACTATACATTGTATTTTATATATTTTATGTGTTGTCTATAAAGCTGTATCATATATAATCTATGTATATTATTATATATTCAAATATATTGTAAATTATTATATATTCAAATAAATCGATGGTTTTTGTATATTTTAGCGTTAGTATTTGTTGTATCAATATTACAGTATTTCTTAGGGGGGGATATTGAAAATGCATTTTGGGAGGGTTTTTATATTTTCACTATTTCAAGGCCTGTGTCGGTTGTTCTTTGAGCAGACACTGTGCACAGGAGGTGCTGTGAAGAAAAGTCACAAAAGTGGCTTTTGTGGGTTTGTACCCAAAAATGCTCCCTGCAGGTGCCGAAGGGGCTGGACCACCGCGACCCCTCTGTTGCAGCTGCTGCTGTAGCCCCTGTGCCCCGTTCTGAGCTCACAGAGCTGCTCTGGGTTCAGCCGGGGGCAAGGCAGGACGGGCAGTGAGCATGAGAGGTGCAATCCCCAGGGAAGCAGCAGACTCCAAGGGCTCCATCACCCGTGAGCCCCACCCCTTTGCTTTGGGTGCTCCTTGGTCACGGGCCCTCTTTTGAGGGAGAAACTAATTCAGTAACAAAACAATCAGCTGATTTTTGGCAAACGGGAAAGCTCAGTCTGAGCAGAGCAGTGCTCAGCCATCCCTGAGGGTGGGCCTGGGCTGCATTCCCAGCTGGGCTTTGGGAAAGGAGCCTGGGAGTGCTGGGACAGGGGGATGTGGCTGCCAGGGACCCTGACAGACACCCCCAGGGTGGCAGAGGGCACAGGGCACAAGGGCCAGGTCTGGGCAGAGGAAGAAGCAGAGAAGATGAATGAAAAAGAGAAGGGAATGAAAAGTGGCCAGTCCCTGTGGTGCCAAGGAGTTCACAGGAGTTGTCACAGTGCTGGGAGTAGCCACTGGCTCTGCCACAGTTCTTGGAGTAGCTACAGGAGTGGTCACAATGGTTGGAGGAGCCACTGGAGCTGTCACAATGGTTGGAGGAGCCACTGGAGTTCTCACAATGGTTGGAGGAGCCACAGTGCCTCTCTCTGGGAGTGAGAGTAGCCCCAGGCCTTGTCCTGGTGGACCGGAGTAGCCCCAGGGCTTGTTGCAGGTGTTGCAGTAGCCCTCGGGCTGCCCGGGGGCCAGGGCAGGGCCAGCAGCCGGCCGTGGCCGCAGCGATGGCACACGAGGACGTGCACTATTACCAGGGGCAGTACAAGGAGAGACTCCTGCCCCTGCTCAGGTGAGGGGCTCCTCCGCCCTCTTCTCCTGTCTCCCCATCCCTCCTTCCCCTGCAAACTCCCATCCCTTCTCTGTCCCTCCTGTGCCTCCCTTTCCAGCCCCATCATTCCCTGGAGCCCCCCTGGCTGCGCTGGGGGGTCCCTGCAGGGGAGGCCACGCTGCTGGACGGGTTCTGAGGTGGGGCTGGGGTCCTGTCACCACACGTGGGACACAGTCTAGCTCCCAGAGCAATGCAGCATCCTGCCAGGAACGGGATTCAGAGTGTAACCTGAGGAAATCTGCGGCAGGGAATTCCGGGCAAGAGAGGAGGATTCCACGAACTCATTTATCTGCCTCCTGAAGAAGATGAAAGAAGTGCGATTGATGGAGAAGGTCGTGGAAGAGAAGGAGGAGGTGAGGAAGGTGGGAGGGTGCTGGGACACGGCTGGGAGGGCTGGTGGGGCTTTGGAGGGTGGCAGGAGCAGGCAGGGAGTGGCTCTGGCTGTGGCAGGCCGTGTCACCCTCGCTCTGGTGCTGCCAGGCCTTCATGGAGAGGATGGAGGCCCTCGCCGAGCAGTGGAGGGACCTGCACGCCAGGAGGGCCCAGCTGAAAGCCCACGTGGTGAGGTCTGGGAGCACTGTAAAGGTACGACTGGCACACCTGGCACACCTGGCACACCCGGAACACCTGGTACACTCGGTACATGCAGCACACCTGGCACTCCTGGCACACCTGGTACACTCGGTACATGCGGCACATCTGGTACACCCGGAACACCTGGCACACCTCACACACCTCACACACCTCACACACCTCATACACCTCACACACCTCACACTCCTGGCACACCTCATACACCTCACACACCTCACACTCCTGGCACTCCTGGCACACTGCCTCTGCTCAGCCACAGCACCAACTCCTCTCCCTTGGGAAGAGCCTTGGATCAGCACTCCTGGCCAAGCCTCCCCTGAGGCTGGAGCTGTGCGGAGCAGGGATTTGTACCCTGGGTAGGAGAGAGCTTGTCCTGTGCCCTGTGATCTCCTGAGGGCCCCAGACGTCCCCAGGGAAGGGTCTCAGCCTTGTCCCCGCTGTGCACCCCCAGCAATGTTCCAGGGACAGGGACCAGGAGGTCTGAAGGGCACAGCCCCGTCCCAGGTGCTGCCCCCAGGCCAAAGGGGCAGTGCAAGAGGGGCGGCCCTGGAAAGCAGGGGGGAAATGGTCCCGGGGTGCTGCAGTGCTGGAGACTCCTCTCTGGGGGTGAGTCCTCCCAGTGCCCCTGAGTGACCCAGCTCCACCTTCCCTTGTCTTCCTTCCCCGCTGGGTGTGTGTGGTGGTGGGAAAACCTCACCAGGAGAACGAAAGGCTGCGGACCCAAGCTCTGAAGAAAGCCAAAGAAGAGAAAGAGCAGAACACAAAAAAGGAGAGTGAGCTCTTGGGGGCTAAGAGGGAACTGGAAGCCCTCACAAAACAGCACCAGAAACTCTCCAAAAAATTGCAGAAGTACTCCCTGTTCAAGAGCTACTTGGAGAATGTGGTGGAGAATTCACAGGTGAGCTTGGACGTGGCTCAGGGAGGGCCTTACCTGGGTGTTAAACCAGAGGAGATGAGGCAAGGCCAGGGAAATCAACACTTGGTCAGACCCAGAGACTCCAGGGCGTGGGAAGGGTTCCCTTGCAGCCAAAGTGAGCCACAGGGAGCAGGGTCAGGAGAGGAGAACCAGAACAGATGAAGGATTGAGAAAACTGAACAAAAACGATGGGAATGGGGGGAAGTTCAGGGCTAAGGGGAACAGGGCCCCCTTGGTGTCACCATTCCAGGTCTCACTGATGGTTTGGGAGAGGTGAGAACTGCCCAGGAATGGGACCAGGCAGTGTCAGGATAAAGCTGTGCCTTCCCTCCAGGGTGCTGGGACATCTCTCCACGATCCCTCATGCTCCTGCTGCCTCCCAGGGCCTGGGGACATGGAGCTGTTGTGTTTCATCCCAGCACGGCTCCCCTGGGGCAGAGCTGCGGCAGTGGCCCTGGGGCAGTGCCAATTCCAGGCCTGGCGCTGTGGATGTCGTGGCCCGGGGAATGTGGCCGAGCTCAGGGACCGGCCAGGACGATGGAGAAGGGAAAATCTTCCAGCTGGGGAGGCCTTGGCCCTGCTGAGGGCAGGGGATCCCAGTGAGGGGAGGGCAGGGGGGCACTGACCCCAGGATCCTGTGCCGCAGTTTCGGGACATCGAGGACGTCATTTCCTTCTACAAGGCGCTGGTGAGGACGCGCAAGGACGTGGTGCAGTCCCAGTGGGGACACGGACAGCTGACGGAGCAGGCCGCGCTCCTGCTGCAGCAGCTCAGGGCCGACAGGGAAGCTGAGATGCTGCAGTGCAGGAACGACCTGGTGCAGCTCAAGGAATCTCTTGAGCAGGCTCAGAGTGCCATCCTGCAGTGGGTACGGCGCCGTGGGGTGGGCGGGGGGCTCTCCCAGGACTGGCTGGGGCAGGAGCGGCCGCTGGCTCCTCCTGCGGCCAGGGGCTCATGGCAGGGCCCAGCAGCAGAGTTTGTGTGGGTGGAGATGCCTGATCCCGTCCCTCCACGGGGCCGCAGGAGGAGGAGTGAGAGCCCAGGTGTGGGGCGGGTTTGTCATCAGAAGAGCTGGGAAGCAGCAGCTCTGGGGGGTGGCAGTGGCAGTGCTGCTGCAGGGGTCTGTCCCTGCGGTGGGGAGGGGACGGGGACAGCAGGGAGGACGTGCCAGGGTGAGCGCTGCGGGAGCTGGGAAACAGCTGGGCTGCTTCCTGGATCTGCTCCCACCACACCGGGCCGAACCAGCTCCAGCCCAGCCCTGGGCACAGCTGCCTTCTTCCCATCCTGGACAAGAGTGGAATTTGGGGTCTCCAAGCCGGGGTCCCGGTGCTGAAGCAGCTTTGCTGGGACGTGTCTCGTGCTCCCCAGGAGGGTCGCTGGGCTGAGCTCCAGGACAGGGCTGCCAGGAAAGCCACGGAGCTGAAGTCCCTCAACATGGCCATCCACAGCCTCTTCCAGGCCGCCAGCACACGGCTCCAGCCAAAGGGCAGGGTGGCAGCTGGTGACAGCCACAGGCAGCTGGACATGGTAACGACAGAGCACAGCCCCGCTTCCTGCCCAGGAAAAGCAGCAGGAATGGTTCTCCCAAAGAGGGGACAGCCCCCGGGCCCAGCAGAGCCTCCCTTTTCTCCCCTGGGCTCCCTGGGCACGGGGAATGGTGGGGACACTGGGCAAACCTGTCCCTTCCCAGAAGGTGGAGCAGGGAGTGGGGCCGTGTGGGGGCAGAAGGAGTGGGAGCCACACAGGGACAGGGGTGCAGGGGTGTGGGGATGTGGGGCTGTGGGGATGCAGATCCAGCCATGGCCAAGGTTTGGTTTCATTCCCCCACAGAGGCCCATTCTGGTGCTGCAGATCCAGCAAGGCCCTATTGTCCTGGCACTCGGCCTGGGGACATCTGCCCTCCAAGAGGGACAGGCTCCCCTCTGCCTCCCGTTCCCAGTCCTGCCCTGACCCTGCCATCTCCCTGTCCCACCCTAGATCCAGCAGTTTATCCACGACCTCCATGACTTCACGGAGGACATGAAGAGCCGCAGCCAGCCTCGGTGAGGCCCTGCCCAGCCAGCGAGGGAGCAGCAGGGCAGGCAGGGAAGGACAGGACGAGAGAACCCCGCAGATACTGCACACTAAAAAAATAGCAAATATTTTAAGGCATCTCTTCATTTCCTGCAGACCTTCCCTGCTCTTCTGTGAGCCCAAATACTCAGCAGCAGAAAAGACAGAAAAGCAAGCAGGAGGGAGTGAGCCCTGCGTGGCCCTCAGGGGTCCCAGGGGTCTCACAGAGACACCGATGGTGCCACCAAGAGCTGCTGCCTGCTCTGGAAAAGTCAACTCCTGACTCATCCCAGAGCACAGAGGATGCTGTGCCTTTGTGCCCTCACGTCTCATCTCGGCTGTGACGTTTCACACCCCTCCTGAGAGGTGACTCAGCTGTCCCCTCCCCGGCCACCCACGGCCACCCCATCACCCACTTGGATGCCTCCCAGTGGTGGCCGGTGGCAGGAGCTCATGGGACAGGAGCAGCTCTGCCCCTGCCCTGTGAGGGATGGCTGGGGACACGGCTGTCCCCTGCCCTGTGAGGGACCATTGGGGACACGGCTGTCCCCAGGGGCCGGTGGAGGACACTGAGGGACCAAAAGTGCAGTGTGGGTCAGAGGCAGAAATGGAAGGGTTGGGGATCTTGCTGCAGAAGCAGGAGCTGCTGCAGGCGTTCCAGAGAACTCCAAAGTCCAGCCTGACTCTTTAGGATCAGGTTTCTGTTCCTCTTTACCCGCCCCGCTGTGACGCAGCTGAGCCATCTCCTAAAAAGGTGCCAGGTGGGAACACAGCTACAGAGCTTCCAACAGACATTTATTGGTTCGGGTCGAGATCAATGCACATGAACCGGTGTCACTGCCGTGGGCTGGGCACCTTTCCCAGCAGTTCCGTGTGCCCAGGGGAGCCGCCTGAGCCCTTTTTCAGGAGCAGCCACAGGGACACAGCTGGGACACACGGACATTCCCCACCAGCAGTCCTCAGGAACCATCCCATGGACACTTCCAGGGGGGTGCAGGGCAGAGGAGGAGACCATCATCAGTGACCACAGCGTGTCCTGGATGGTGGAGCAGGATGTTGACCCAACAGCAGCTCCAGCTGCTTTTTATCCCTGGGTCTGGGCGTAGGATGCTCCGGTCCCGTGCCATGGGCTCCCCGCTGCTGTCACAGCTCCCAGGCCGAGCCGGGGTGGGCCGTGGTGTCTGTGCTGCCGTAGAGGGCATGGGGCCACCAGGACCTGTGCCAGCAGCCAGACCTGCCCAGCTGGCCTGGGAGCCTCGGTGGTGCTGCTGCGGGGGAATTGTGGACAATGATGGATGTTGGGTCTCTCGGAGGAGAGCAGGGAGTGGACTCTGGCTGCAGACCTGGGGAGCAAAGGCAGGAGGTGGGAAATCAGGAATTACAGCCATGGGATCGCCTTGTGCCTCTTTCCTCCAGTGGCCATGGAGCCAGCCCAGCTTTCCAGAGCACCCACTGCCCCTGGGGGAACTCCTGCTGTCACTGGCCACAGTGAAAGCTGCTCTGGGGCGAGATGAATCCTCCCACTGAGCCACAACCCCCTGGACCTCTGTCCCCATCACCCTCCCCTCACACAGAGCTTGTCCCACGCGGCATCAGTCGGGTGCTGCAGCTCTGTGCTCGTCACCCTCTGGGGAAAGCCCCCCCCAAGCCGTTAGGCCTTGCTGGCCTTGTGTGCACCCCCAATTTTGGCAGCAGTGCTGTGGGGCAGAGCCATCCACAGGGCGGGGAGGCAGTCGGAGCCAGGCACAGCCGCTCCAGTGGGGATCCCACCCCCATCTCTGTCAGGTCACTGCAGCTCCTCCTGGGATGAGCTGGGGAGCCCCCACCAGCACTGGCAAGCAGCTCCTCTATGGGCCTGCCATTCCCACAGAATTTGGGATGAGTTCTGTCCTGACCCACGGGCAGATGGATGGGAACTGCCTGCTTGGCTCAGCAGCCACAGGACTGTCCTGTGCCCCTGACACAGCCCCCTGGGCAATCCCTGTTCCCAAAACCATGGCACATCCCTGTAGGGTTGCCCAGGAAGAACCAGCACCAAGGAAGCCCCTCCTGCCCATCCCAGATTCCCAGGAACTGCCCCTACCACGGCGTGTCCTGTGCCAGGGGCTGGCAGTGCCCTACATGATGGAGCAGGTGAAGCCACAGCACTCCTTGAGCAGGGTCAGGCCCGTCTTGGTCACGTAGGGAGCGGAGGTTTGCTGTCCCCTCGATGTCATCTTCTTCTCTCGGACAGGAGCTGCGGGCAGAGGAATCCGGGTCTGCCTGGGGACAGGGCACAGCCCAGGGCTGGTGCTCAGAGCTCCTCTGGGGCTGCTGCTGACCCCCTTAGAGCCACAGCCCCTGCACCATGGGGCCACTGCCGTGGGTGCTCTGGGGTGTCCCCAGGGCTGGGAATGCCTCCCTTGGCCCTGGGGAGGTGACAGAGCACAGGGTGGCTGTCATCAGAGGACGTGGTGTCCGTCCTGCAGCCACCTGAGGTGTGAGGCAATGTTAAAGGGTCAGGGGAAGTCTGTCAGCTCTAAAATAACCCACCCCATTCTCCTGGGCTGGGAAATGCCCGAGGGGAAATGGATTCCTCACACCTGTTCCAATTCCAGATGTTCCCATGATGTGATCTCAAGCACCAGCATCCTCCAGTTCCAGTCCCCCACCCTCCTCCAGGTAAGCCAGTCCCCGGCAGTCAAATCTTGGAGACAGAGTGCTTGGGAAAGGGGAGAAATGCCAGGGAGGTTCAGTACAAGGAGTGAACCCCATCAGCACCTACCTGCTCTCTGGAGGTAGCTTTTGGAGAGCTTGCTCTGCAGGAACTCGGCCATTTCCTTGTCTTCTTCCCTTTCCCTGTGACAAAGAACTCGGTTTCTGCTCGGGAAAGGAGCAGCGAGGCCCCCAGAAGCTCTGGGAAGGCAGGACACGGCTCAGAGTGTGGATTGCACCGTCCCCAGCAAGGAATGAGTGACAGCAGCTACCTGAGCCTCTCAAACTCCACGTCATCCACCAGGAAATCCCGCGTTTCCACCAGCTTGTGGATCTGCTGCACCAGCTCCTCTTCCCTCTGCTTCTCCTCGTTGGACTTCTGGTTCTCTGCAGCACAGGGAGCACAGTTCACCCCCACAGGGAGCACCCCCTGAATTAACGCAGAGTCACCCGGGCACCGACTCTGAGCAGCCCCGCCCTGCCTGCTGGGGACAGGGCCACTTCAAGTGGCATTTGGCTGCCACGCGAATGGCACCCATCAGGCTGTGCCCAAGCACCGGCTGTTCGGGGTTAATTAACAACGGCCATTTGCAGTTAATTAACAACCTGCCGTCGTGAGGAAGAACGTGTCAGAGTTAAGGTCCCACGGGACAAACGCTGTCCCTTTCTCCCCCCTGGCTGATGTCAGAGCCCATCATGACCGCGGTGATGATCTGAGTCATTAAAGGCCCCTTGGCTGGGGACAGTTCAAGCCCCAGCCTTGGCTGGGCTCTGAGTAAGCACTGACGTGTTCCGGGCTTTATCCAAACCCGAGGCTGCCGTGGCTGTCTCACAAGAACAGGGATGTGCAGGATTTTTCCAGCACAGACTGGTCTGAGTCAACTTACAAAGAAGACAAAGAGAGCAGAATTTCTGCTCTCAGCTGAGTCTGGGAGTGCTGAAAAGGCAAGAAATGAAAGCCCAAAGCAGGAAGGAAGGCCAGACTCCTTTCTCCAGTAGGAGAAAAGATCAATTTATCTCTGCTCTGAGCCATGGTTTAGGGAAAGTCCTGGTTTACGGACAGGAAAGTGTTGCAATTAAAGGCTCCCCCTTATGCTTCCTCCAAAGGGGTCCCTCCACGGTGTGGTGGGACAAGGACCCCTTTTGGGGTGTTCCCTGGGGTCCCACTGTGCCGGCATTCTCTGTCACCTCCCTCAGCTCCCGTCCCTCCCTGCACCAGACGCTCCCCCTCAAAGGAATTGTGTTTTCTCTCCAGTTTCCTCTGCCCCTGAGCCCAGGCTGGGAGGGACTCCCTGGCAGAACTGGCGGCAGGGAAACTCCCAGGGGGGATCTTGGGGAGACTCAGGGAGCCCCATTTGCGGATTCTGGCTCTGGGAGAGCAGCAGCTTCCCTGGGAGCACCCCGGGATGGGAGCCCTTCCGGAGCTGCTGGTATTTCCCGGCTGCAGCAGGGTGGGGCTCTCCGAAGCTCCCCAAAGCCTTACCTGGCAGGGACAGGAGTTTTTGGAGCTCCGTTTTCAGCCGGCTGATTTCCTTACAAAGCTGGATGTCATCCATCCTGCGGAGACACAGACGGAACCTCTGAGGGGGAAAACTGGGAGAGGAGAGGTTCCAAACCCCCGGAGCAACACCCAGCCAGAGCCTGTGGTGGGGATTCCAGATTTCCCTTTGTTTTCCACGGGCAAGCCAAGGGAGAAACCAACAAAGGGTTAAGGAAACACAAGAGCTGTGAGCTTTGACAGCACCTGAGAGGATCAGGTACTGTTGCCATGGAAAGCCTTTAAGAAGTACACTTTTGATGATTTCCAAAAATCCTTGTCAACAATGAGTTCGGGGGAGCTGTGCCTCCGAGGGGCTCCAAATCCAAGCCTCTGAAGCAGCTCCCAGCTTCCACCCACGCTGGGTTTACCCAGAGATTCCCAGGCTGTGGGGTCCCTCAGTGGGACCAGTGGGGACCCAGTCACATCCCAAAGGCAGCACAGGAAGTGCCACAGCCCAAGAAATGTCACCTTTGCCAAAATCCCAGCTGGTGCTGGGCTGGCAGGGCGGGATCTGAAGACTGGGCTAACTACGGCCCTTTAGTGATATTGAAAAGCCTAATCAATGCAAACTCTGGATGTTAGTCAGGTCTTCTCCTCCAAACACATAAAATCTCCTGATAGACCCATGGAAAATGTCCTTTATCCCCCCAAGTGCTGGTGGGCACCATTGCAACACAGGGGCTGTTTGATTGCCTTAAATCTGAAAACCCTGGAGAATTTTATTCCGAAACTTCTTTGATTACTGAGATGAACCCTGGAGAAAATCTTCCTCTCCTCGCCAGGCTGCGAAGGCTGTGCTGGGAGTGGAGAGTGGGATGCAGGGATGGGATGCAGGGGGGCACCAGGCACTGGTGCCAGGCCAATTCCAGCATGTCCTGGTGGCTCCAGGGTATGGAGGAGGAAAAGGGGAGGTGGGAGGATGAGCAATTCTTCAAACTGGGGAGACCAAACCATGGTTGTGCGGCTGCTCAGCAGCTCCAGATCCCGGTGCTGGGGCAAAGCCAGACCTTTGTCCTCAGGCAAAGCCAGATCTTCCTGCTGGGGCAAATCTCCAGAGAGCAGCCCCAAAGCACCAAAGCCCAGGTCCCTTCCCAAGCCCAGCCCAAGAGCCGCACACTGAGGAAGAGCACGGACCAGCTGGGAACACCTGGTGCCGGTAGGATATGGACACACTCAAGGGGTTAAACCTGTGTGATAAACTCTGCTTGCACAGAGCTCGGCTGGCTCAGACCTTCCCAGCCACAGTGGCAGCTTTGTAACAGCGACCCATTCAGCAGAGCAAGGCCAGAGCATGCAAGAGGCTGCACTTGCAGCTGGGAAACAAGGTGGGAAGCAGCCTCAGCCCTGCTCATCCCTGGGGCTGGGCAGGAGGAGGGGCTGCGGTGTCCCTGGGAGGGAGCAGAGCAGGAGGGGGCACAGGGACTCACATGTAGCGCAGCTCCGACTCCCTGCGCACCAGGATCTCCCGGATCCGCTCGATCCTGAAGAGCTCTCCCTCGATGTCATCGATGGTGGTGGTGGAGTCGGCCATGGACACGATCTCGTCCTCTGGAAAAGGAGTGGGAGCCACCTTAGGCAGCAGGAGACCAGCAGGGACCTCAGGGCAGCCTTGGGCACAGCAGCGCTTCCCCTGCTCCCAGCCCCTGTGCCAGGCTCTGTGCCGGGACAAGGCCCCGCATTCCCAGGGGTCTCCCCCTCTCCCAGCAGCAGGAGGCCAAGGGAGCTGGAAACTGCTGGAGGAAAGAACGGGAATGTCCCTTTCTTTTTCCAGAGCCACGTCCAGCACAGAGAGCTGAGCCTGCCCAGCAGCCTCCTCCTGCACGGCCAGGAGCAAATCCTGGGCACACAAAGCTCAGAGCTGAGGGGTCATGGGGATGAAATTCCCTCTGCTGCTCCCCCTCCCTCACCCTCTGGATGAACACCCCCCATCCTTCCCAGCTCTCTGGGGAGGAGCCCCCCGGGACCCAGCAGGGCAGCTCAGCTCAGCTCCCTCACCCTCTGCAGTGCTGAGGATCACATCCATCCCCACCCGGGGAAACTGAGGCAGGGAAAGGGGGGTCACCTGCTCAGGGCAAGGGGCAGGAGCTTCCCAGCTAAATGTGGGATACAGGGGCTGTAATTTATATTCCAGAGGGATGGACAGGATGAAAGCCCATCCACCCCCGTCCGTGGCTCTGACCGGCAGCTCTGCCTCCCCCTCCGTGACTCACACACTCAGATCCCACTCCTTTGCTCCAGACTGTCCCACGGATTCACTCGTGGATGCTGAGTGGATCCCACAGTGACTCCCAGCCAGTTTTATGGGAAGAGCCGAGGATTTGCTCCAGGCCAGCTCCCAGCCTGGTCTGGCTCTCAGACATGACACTGAGCCTGTGACCAGTGCCAGGCAGCAGCACCTTCATCACATCCCGGCTAATCGAGCTCTCCGGGGTGTGCTGGGGGCAGGGGGCTGCAGCAGAGCCAGGCTGTGGGAAAACATTCCAAACCCTTCCAAATACCACATCAGGGCAAAGCCTGCTTCCTTTGAACCTTCACAGGGCACCTCTCCCCTCTGAGGTGTTGCCTTCCTGCAGCCCTGGGACTTTCCCTGTGCAGGGAGAGGGGAAAGCACAGCCATGGGGCTGCTCCAGGAGCAGGATTTTCCAGGCAGGGATGGCGGGATATGTCAGGGGATGGAGTCTGGGCATTCGAAATGGGATCCAGGCCGGTGCTGAGGGTTACAGGCAGGAAGAGACAATCGCTAAGGCACAAGACCGAACACTCTGTGCTCCCTGTCCTCTCCCCATCATGGAACACTGCTCAGGAAATCATTCCCAGAGTGGGACATATTTCCAAGACTTCCAGCAGGGAAGCTTTATTGTGGAAATACGATGGTTTGGATTCGTGTGAGTGGCTTGGAGAAGAGTTTTCTGCTCTTTCTGGCTGGGAAACTCCTGAGGATTTCTTGGAGATTGTCTCCCTCTCCCCCAGGCACGTAGGCCACGCTCAGCTGATGCCAGGGCGTGACTCCTCACTCATTCCCTGTTCGGAGCCGTCGGGATGCTCCCAGGAGCCAGCGCTTGATCAGGACATACAAATCCCTGGGCTGGGCAGGGTGAGAGGCTGGATGAGCCCTCCAGCAGCTCCTGCCCCGGGCTCTGCACAGCCCCCTCCCTCTGCCTCGTTTCCTGACGGGGTTGCCAAGGGACCGGCCTGTGGCTGCTACAGCATCAGGATGCGGTTGCTAAGGGACCAGAGTGCGGTTGCTAGGGGACCGGGATGCTGAGGTCCCTCATCCTGAGCATCCTGGGGCTCTGCCACCCCGAAGCTCCTCTGGCCTGGGATATTTGGCTGCAGCTGCACCCAGCTGAGCAGCTGGGGATGGCCCAGGGACCCGTGGCAGGTGCTGGCAGATGTGCAGGTGCCAGCACAGCTGGAGGTGCAGGTGGCACAGCTGGAGGTGCCTGCGGGGCTGTACCTCAGCTCAGCTCCAGAGCTGTCACGAAAAGCTGCGTTGCCGTGTCCCCTCTGTGCCCAGGCAGAGGTGACAGGGCTGGTGGCTGCCCAGCTGTGACAATAAACAGAGATCGGTAAAGCCCGAGCTGCCTGCAGCCTCCATCCAAGGACACACCAGCCAGCCCCGGGAGCACGGGGGCGGGGCTGGGCAGGGGGATTGGCACTCCTGGCCTGCCTGGGTGGGGAATTACCCGGAACGTCGCCGATCCCTGCTGGCAGAATCATCTGGCTGAGGTTCCCAACCAGGTATTTTCCAGGGGGGAGTGCCAGGGCTTGGAACAGCTGTCAGCATCCCTTCTTCTCCCCCTCATCCCAGAATGTCGTCAGCACAACCATTCCAGGTGGGAGAGGTGAATCCTCGCCTGTGCAGGCAAAGGGAGGAGGTGGCAGTGCTGGGAGGGGAGGAGGTGGAAGAGCTGAGCTGCTTTCCCCCGCCTGCAGCAGGAGGATGGGCTGTAATTCCAGCCCGTGGGCAGTGCCCACAAGAGCAGGAAAGCTCCTGGCTCAGCTCTGGGATGGTTCCCATCAGGTGTGGCTGGCAGAACCCTGCCCTCACACACACCTCCCTGGACACTTCCCAGGTCAGGAGTGTCCTGGGACGTGGGGACAGTGGGGAGGTCACAGCACAGCCCGGCCAGGGCCGCAGGGCTCAGCTGGAGGGTGCCAGCCCTTGGCTGCGCCTTCAGGTGCTGTGGTCAGGTCCTGGCACTCTGCATCCCTCAGGAATCCCAGGGAACTGCTCCCCAGAGCAGTCAGTGCTGGACAAGAAGCTCTGACAGACCTTTGTGTCCCTGGAGCTGCTGAATTCAGGGCAGAAGCAGAGGAAGGGCAGCGCCAGGAGAAAACTCCTGGAAAATGAAGCCCACTCACTCTGGGAGGGAGCACCTGGAGAAGGAGACACCCCAGGCAGGGTGTTCATTAAAGCTGTGATCAAGCCCACAACCCAAATCTCTCTTTGGGGACAGACAGGGATGGCCCCAGGTGTGGCCACACTGCCCAGGGGTCCCTTTGCTCCCAGAGCTCTCCCACAGCAGCACAGCCACACACAGAATCCCATAGACACAGAAACCCCCATGCACAGAAACCCATAGACACAGAACCCCATAGACACAGAAACCCCACACACAGAACCCCATAGACACAGAACCCCATAGACACAGAAACCCCACACACAGAACCCCATAGACACAGAACCCCATAGACACAGAAACCCCACACACAGAACCCCATAGACACAGAACCCCATAGACACAGAAACCCCACACACGGAACCCCCCCCCCCCCCAAAGCCCC
>VXAD01007416.1:21678-46994 GCA_013399195.1 Dicrurus megarhynchus
GGGGGCGCAGTGCCGTCTGCCGGCAGGGACGGCGACGGCAACGGCAACGGGAACGGGAACGGCACCGGCACGAGAATGGCCCGGCACGGGAATGGGAACGGCACCGACACGGGAACGGCCTGGCCCGGGGGTCGCCCGGTTCCGACACGGGGATGACTCGGCACGGGAATAGCCCGGCGCCAGCACGGGAACAGCCCGGTACCGGCACGGGAATGGCCCGGTACCGGCCCGGGAATGGCCCGGCGCGTCCCCGTCCCGCAGGATCCCGGGATGGCTCGGGCTGGAAGGGGCCGCAGCGATCACCCGGCCCAAGTGCCCCGCGCAAGCCGGGGAGCGGCGGCTGCTGTTCCGTGGGCTCGGAGGGGCCAGCCCGCGGCTCGCCCTCAGCCCGGCCGACCGGGGCGCGGGGAACGCGCACGGGAACCACATGGGCCGGGATTGTGTCCGGGTGGTTCTGGAATGTCCCCAGTGGGGGGAACTCCACACCCTCTCTGGACAGTCAGTTCAGGGCTCGGTCAGACAGGGAAGAAACCGTACCTCGTGTACAGGTGGAACTGTGGGGCATCCTTCCCCAGCCACGTGCAAACACACAGCAACAACCAGCTGGCAGTTTCAGCTTGGGTTTGTCTTAATTTCCTTCAACTGGCATTAAAAGGATTGCACCCTCTGGTACAGATCATCCAGGACACTTATACAAATAATTTATCATCCATCTACACAATTTACAGCTGTACAGAACAAACTCTGGACACACAGCCTGCACTCCAGCCCAGCCCAAAGCCTCTTGGCTTTTTGAGCATTTTCTTTGTGTGTACAAACCCCACAGTGAAGCCCCAAAGAGGCAGAGGCTGCAGAGCCACTGGTCACCCCTAAAGCCCCACATAACCCCAACAACAACAGCTGCTTGTGCAGGGCATTCCTGACTCGTCTGTGAGCCTCCTGCCTCCCCTCAGCTCCCCGCAGGGACAGTGTTTGCTGCCCCAGTCTGGCACAGGGGAGCACCACGAATGTTTGGGTTGTGAGGTGAAAACCAGCACTGGAGAACCGAATGCTGCTGCTGAGATATTGCAGAGCTGTGACTCCTGTGGGGGATTTTAAGGCTTGAGGGCTGTGCTTGGCTCTGCAGGGAGCGAGGGGCTGCACCTGCCAGCATTCCAATGGAGATTGCTTGGGAAATGGCCACGTTGTGCCCAGCGCGGTCTTCCAACTGTTGGTGCCACTTTAGGGTTGAATATTTTGTGAGACTTGGAGGATTTCACAGAGTCTGGGCAGCCTGAGCAGTTCTTGCCCTGCTCCTCACTGCCAAATATCGCACCAGATTTCCCTGTTTCACACCATCCATCGATATCCCGCGTTCCCTTTGAACCAGCAGCAGGTTTTCACTGCCTTCCATGGAAGCTGCGCTGAACACAGATGTTCTTCCTTGAGGGCAGGGATACCACGAGCTGTCCCAAGCCAGGCTGGGGAATTGGGGCTGCTTTGCCCAAATGCAACACCCTGTGCCAGAATGAGGAGTTTTCCGTGCAGAACCCGACGGTCAGGCCCTGATCCCTGCTGGGCTGTGAGACATCTCCAAAATAAATATTGCTGCTGCCAACTGCCCCATGATGGCCAGCACAGCCAGCACCACCTCACAGGGATTTCCTGAGTCTTCCTGAGTGGAGGAGCTCAGAGCTTTTCCCTGACTTGTGCAAAAGGTTAAAGCTCAGTCCTGCAGCATGGCTGTGCCCTTGGCTGTCAGCCGTGGTCACACTGTCACCAGCAGGGCATGGCTGTCCCCTCCGAGCTTATCCACCTCTGCTGGGACAGCTTTTCACACCACTGCCTTCTAAAGTCACCACTGGTGGCTTTTAGTGTGTTTTCTTTCCCCACGTCCTCTCATGACCCCGTGTCATAACTCACACCACCTTTTTCCCGTTTCCTTCACTGGATGACTCCTGCAAAAGTGTTGATGGGCAGCAGCAGAGACTTGGGCAGGTATTTCACAAGCCCCATGTCTTCTGTTTCGTGAGGGCTGCATTTCATGGTCCTTGTCTTCTGCAGGCAGTAGCTGGGCTCGAGGCAGGGAGACACCTCCAGGCTGGAAGAGCACAAGAACACATTTAGTGCATGTTCAAACCTCAGCTCTCTGCACTGCTGCCGAGGGAGGGCTCTCACCCTGCCGGGTGCAGCTGCTCTGATGCTCCTTTCAGCTGGGTCTGGCTGCAGAGATGCGCTGCTGCGCATCAGTGTTTGACACAAACCCAGCCTCCTGAGCCCGGCCCAGTGTGAAGCTCAGGAATTCACAGGTTGTGTTGGCTGGGCCTTGAACCATCAGCCCATCCCATGTCACTGCTCCAGGCACTCTGATCCCTGCTGTTCCACAGGGCTGGATCCTCTCCCCTGCCTCCCCAGGTGAGGGATGCAGTCCGTGCAGAGAGCAGCAGCATCGTGAGATAATTCATAATTCGGGAGAGCCAAGCCCTGTTTGTCCCTGGAGGTTTGTCCCTGGTTTTCTGCTGTCTCACTGACAGCACCTTTTGTGTAAAGAACCATTTTGTTCCTCACACCATCACCCGAAAACACAAAAGTGGGAGAGCCCCGCTGTGCCCTGCTTTCCTTGGAGAAGGAACAGATTTGCCTGTGGGGTTTTTGTCATGTATGAGGGTCAGGACTCCCTGGAAATCAGGAGGGGATGCAGGGGAGGTGTGCAGAGCCTGGCACCCGGCGGATTCTCACCCGATCACATCCCTGTAGGTTCTCCTGCTGTCCTTGTCCAGCTGCACCGTGAAGGGTCTCTGCTCGGGGCTCCTGATCTTGATATTCCGTGTTTTGAACCTGTTTGCCACAGCCTGGATGGGGAGAGGAGGGAGAGCCTGCCGAGGGTGTCCCTCCCCTCCCTGGGCTGGTGTGAAAGGGACAGAAAATGACATTTCTCTGGTTTTATTCTTTAGCCCCAGATGTGACACAAGGCGAATCCTTTCTCTGTATTCACAACCCGGCCGTGTTTTGTAAGGACAAACACTCCAAACTGGCAGTTCCTGCACAGGCTGTGAGTTTGGGGTGTCTGCTTGGGGCAAGGTCTGTGCCCTGTGGCCATGGAGAGTCCCTGTGGGCAGTGGGGCTGCAGCACCTCGGTGTTCCCAAAAGCAGGTGAGAATGGGCAAAATGTGCTGGCTAAAAACACCGGCGGGGAGCCAGAGGCTTCAGGGCCCAAGTGACCAAGGCACAGCAATGTTTAATGCCACCCAAACTGCAGTGGCACATTGCCATGGGCACCGTCTCCTCTGGGGCCTGCCAAAACTCTCAAGCAAAACAAAAAGGACAGAAATCAAAATTTCCATCCTCTCTCTTACAAATCCATCTCTCCGAGCTGATAAACAGATTCAGTGAAGTTCCTGCTCCTCGTTTATGCTTTGTTCAATTATTTTTTGTGATCTCTGGGGGGATTAACACAGGGGGGCACTGCAGCTGAAGCTGTGGAGCTGATGGAGTTGATGGCAGAACTACAGACCCTGCCCTGGACACAAGTGGGGCCAAGATTTATTCCTCCACTTTGTCCCTGTGGTCATGGAGTAACCCCAGCAGCAGCTTGGGCATTCAGGGGCTCCTGAGACAGGATTCAGTGTGGCACTGACCAGCAGGGAGGGCACTGACCAGCAGGGAGGGCATCTGGGGCTTTGGCTCAAACATCCAGATTTTTCCATGGAAAATAATTGCAAAATGCCCTCCAAGCAGGGTGGCCCCAAAGCCTTCTCCTCCCCTCAGGGCTGCCCCTTTCCCTGCTGCTGAAGGGGATTTGGCCCTGCAGGGCCTGGGGACCCCACGGTACTCACGGAGAAGGACCGTCCTGCCAGGTTGTTGATCCTGACGATTTCGGTGATGGCCACGCTCAGACAGCCCCGGTCTGTGACAGAAGCAGAGGGTTGGTCTGGGGCCGTGGCACAACCTCGGCTCAGCTTTTGGGGGCCCCTGCCCCACGTGCGGGTGCACTGGCTATGGGCACACGGGACAGCAGGAAAGGGCGCTCCAGCAGCTCCATGGGCGAAGGAATTTTGTGGGACCATGCTCGGGGAGGAAAGCTCGGAGGCTGTGCTGAGGGCAGGGTGAAAGGAAGGCTGGAGCAGAGGGAAGAGGCTTAAATCCTGTGTGAGCCTCAGACACGGCATTCCTGAGGAACCCCCAGCCAGACCGTGGGGACACCGATATTGCTGTCACTGCTTCCTCCCCATGGCCCAGGCACAGCTGGCACCAAGGACCGTGGCCAGATTTACCCCACTGAGCACCAGAACCCCAGCAAAGCAGGAAGAACCCACCTGCAGCCTCGTCAGCGGGGATGGCTTTCATCAGCAGGCCCGTGGAGCGCAGGGCCAGGGCCAGCTCCTTCTCCCGGTCACTGAGCACAACCTGCGGGCAGGACCGGACCCCGTCAGTGCCCCTGGCAGAGGGGCTGGGCCTGGGGAGGGCTGGGGACAGCTTTTCACAGGGGTGACCTGACAGGGTCACCGCAACCTCTCTGTCCTTGCCTGGAGAGCAATTCCGGGGGAAAGGGGAAGGGTCAGTCTCCTTTTAGGAGAGATGTGCCCTGCTGGGCATCCCTGGGAGCAGAGACATTCGGGGTGCCCCACTCACCTTCCTGTAGGTCACTGTGAGGTCGATGCCAGGGCCATCCAGCGTGGTTTTCCTCTTGGTCCCGCTCAGCTCTGCAAGGAGGGAACAAGGTGGGACTGAATTTCCCTCATCCCACCTGTCTGCGGTCAGCAGAGAGGGATCCTCCCGTGGGATGAGCCACCCCAGTGTCACAGAGCCTCCCTTCTGCCCCTGCCCCAGGAGCTGAGGCTCTGTGCCAGTGGGACAGACTCACTGCAGGGTCTGTGCCCAGCCTCAGGGACAAATATCAGGCATTCAGGGAAGTCGGGAACAAGGAGTGTTGCCCATGGCCTGGAGCTGTGCGGGCTGAGGGATGGGGTGGGTGGGCTCTGGGGATCCAGGAGCCCTGCCCGGGCTGGGGCTGGTGGGACACACCCACCTCTGTGGGGAGGGCTGTCCTGCACCTGGGTCAGCAGCTCCGTGAGGAACACGTCCTCGGCCGGCTCCTGCACCGGGTCCCGGAACAGGACCTGAAAGAGAGGAGCATCCCTGAGAGGAGCATCCCTGAGAGGAGTATCCCTGAGCACATCTCCTCCGTCACCCTGGGGTGTCACACGGGGCTTTTGGCACAGACAGCTCCTCCAGAGCAGCTGAGGCGGAGCTGGGACCTCATCATGGCACTCAGGGCTCCTGTGGGATGGGGGAACTGCCCTGGCTCTGCTCCCTGAGCTCCAGGAGCATGGCAGGCCTTGCCAGAAGCCCCAGGGACCTGGCCAGCAGAGCCACGGGCAGTGTCCCCTGCCACTGGATGTCACTGTGCCCTCAGAGCTGAGTCGGCTCCCAGCCACCCACCCACATCACTGGGAGCGCTCCCCCGGTGCTCGGTCAGGCTGAGGTGTTGCTGAGCTTCAGGGGACGCAATTTCTCTCTGACCCAACCCAAATCACCAGGTCACTCCAGCCCCATGGATTATTTTCTTTTCATGGGTTTGTATGGGGCAAGATGTGCAGAGCAGGTCCTGGAGAACCTCTCCCAGCCACTGCTGGCCCCACATCCAGCTCCTGTGGGACCTGGCTCACCCCTCTGGGCAGCTTCCTGCAGCCAGAGAGGAGCAGCGGGGCCCTAACCCCAAAGGGAAACGGGGGCAGTGTTTGCAGCGAGGCAGCCTCACGCCCCGGGTGCCAGGGGAGCAGCTCAGGGGCCTCTGTCTGGAAACCACATCCAGAGCCAGTTCCTCGTCCCCTGCTTGGATCACCCATGCTCTCACTGGCGGGTGTTATCTTGGAGGAGAAATGAGCGGAAGAGAATTCCGCCAGAAAATCAAAACGCCCAGCCACCAACCGAGGCCCAGGTGCTCCAAGGAGGGGCAGGCCATGGGTTTGTAGGGAAGTCCTGGGGATGCTCCACCAGGAATTATCACAGCTCTTTGCAAGCCCCGTGCCAGTTTGCCCACGCAGGGGCCCCTCCTGTGCTGCAGTAGGTGCCACAGTGGCTGTGAGCAGATTAAACAGAGGTCTGTGCATCAGCCTGAGCCTTGGGGGGCTGCCGGAGGAGCAGGGAGGGGAGGGTTAACGTCATGTGCCCAAACGTAGCTCTTTGCTCTCCTATCGAATGCCAGGCCTCGCTCTGACACCATTTCAGAGCAAAGCTGGCAGGAAATAAACCATACGTGCTGCAGGAAACCCTGCAAAGCCCCTGCCAGGTAGAGGGAAGTTTTGGCAAAGCTGCTCAGCAAAGCCCCGTTTGCTCCCAGCATCTAAAGCAGCAGGAGGTACCAGGGCTCCCGGGCACCCCGAACCCAGCAGGGCAGGAAATCTGCCTCCCTGTGGGGAATTTCAAGGCTCCCTTTGCTGAGCTGAGATCCCGAAATGGCCTTGCCAGGATCATTGGCTCCAGCAGAGCTGGGCTCCAGAGTCACTGGGAGCTGGCAGGGAGGGACAGGCTGGGGGGAACGGGGATCCAGGCTCGGATCTGATGGAAGCCCCCGGCCCCTACTGGCTCTGCACAGCTCTGCCAGCCCTCGCAGGGCCACTGGAGGCCCAGGGGCTGTGCCAGCCGTGCCACCCACCTTGACAGCGTGCACCTGGAAGCAGACGGGCTGGGTGCCCATGCGGGCGTAGTAGGCGATGACATCGGTGAGGAACAGGTCGGTCACCAGGGCCCTGCTCGGCGACGACGGCTGCGGGGCAAATCACAGGCTGGGTCAGCCCCTGCCACTTCTCAAAAACCCTGCCACAAAGTGTCACACCTTCCTGGACACAGGGTGAGCGATGAGCTCTCCTCTGCCCTCGCCACTCACAGGGAACGGAAGCTGCGCCCACCTCTCAACCCTTTTTTTGTCACTGGTGGCTCAAACTGCCGGGAAATGAGAGCTGGGGGGATTTCAGCAAAGGTTTTCTTTCTTGAAATCTGCCATTTCCTGTCCCTTGGTCAAAAAACCCATCACAGCAAATGGCTCTTGTGGGCTGGGGCAGTGGCAGCCACGGGCACCTCCTGGCAGGGCCCTGGGGAGGGTTTGCAGGAGGAAATCCCTGCCTGGGCACGGAGAGCCCTGCAGGGCACAGACCCCTCCCCTGGTGCTGCAGGTTGTTTGGGAAATGGGAAGGTTTTCCTCGTACCATGGTGGCCAGCTTGGGGATCATGTGGCCCAAGGTGTTGATGTTGCTCTCGTACCAGGGGTCGGCCCTGCCCAGGTACCCGGCCACCTCACACAGCTCCTCGGGGCCAGCGTGGTCCTGCGGGGGAAACACAGCTCAGACTCATTCCAGCCTAGGGACTCTTTGCTTTCCCTGGGCTTGTGTTGAGCAAAATGTGAGGAGAAGGTCCTGGAGAGCCCCTCCCAGCCACTTCCAGCCCTAAATCCAGCTCCTGTGGGACTTGGCTCACACTTCTGGGAAGCTTCCTGCAGCCAGGGAGGAACAGGGGGGCTCACCATACCAGGAGCCATAAGGAGATGGAGAGACCTGTGACATTCCCCATCCCTCCCCTTTCCCTGCTCAGTCCAGAGAAGTCGGCAAACTCATTTAGCAGGTGCTCAAGAACAACAATTCTGTGAGGAACGAAAAGAAGAAATACTGATTTTTATATTGGCCTGTTGGTCGGGGGTCACAGCCAGCTCAGCTTAAAAGATCCTAAATGCAACTGTTTATTTCTCTCTGTCTGAGGCTGTCAGAGGGGAGGGGATGAGCCCCACACGAACTGCACGTAGTGACTCACAGACCTAAAACCGGGGCCATGGCCCAGGAGGCAAAGCCCTCAAGGAGCAGCAACTGCTTCCCCTCAGCACTGGGGAGGTGGGAAAAGCAGCAATCTTCGGCTAAACCTCATGGATCCTCCTGCATCGGGGGCCTCAAGCAGAACGGAGGCAGCTGTGACTCCAAACCGAGCCCAGCAGCTCCGTGTTGGCTCCCACCCTCCTCGTTCTGGGAACGAGAGGGAATTCCCGGATCCCCCCGCTCCTCCCGCCACATCCCCGTCCCCAGCCGCTGCCAGGCGCTCACCGCAGCAGCCGGGGGCTGCGGCTGCCCCGGCACCACGGGGATGTGGTAGAACTGCAGGTTCAGCCTGGGCGTCAGGAACACTCGCCGGGTTTCCCGTTTCCTGAAACGGAAAATAAAATGTCCCGCGGGGAAGGGGCAGAACGCGGCTCCCGGCCAAGGCTGGGCAGTGCCAGGACACTGCGGCTGCTCCGCCGCCCGCCCCCGTCACTGCCTCCGTCCCGGCTGCTCCAACAGCCTGAAGGGCAAAGCAGCCGCCCTGTCCTGCTGTCCCCCCGGGCCCGGCTGACCCCGGTACCTGAGGGAGTGGTAGGCTTGCGCCAGGCGCCCCAGGATGCGGTCGTCCCCCAGCAGCACCACGCGGGCGGTGTGCAGCCTCTGCAGCGGGGCCGCGGGCTCCGGGGGCATTCCCGACCTCCTGGACAGCTTCCCGGGGGGCTTCGCCCCGGGGCCACCGCCGGCAGCCTGCAGGAAGGCCACGCTGTCCAGCGGGGACAGCTTTTTCTTGATGCCCCCCTTCCTGTGGAGCCGGGAGTGCTCGGTGTCCGCGGCGCACGGCTCCTCCTGGGCGGGCAGGTCCCGCTCGATGCCGCTGTCGGTGGACAGCACGGAGAAGCGGCTCTGCTCGCAGCAGGCACACTCCGGGAGGATGTCCTGGATCTCGATGGGGTCCAGGTCCTGCCCGAGGCAGTCGGGCTCGCAGCTCTGCGACAGCGGGCGGAGGAACAGCACCAGCTCCTTCCCTGCTGGCACGGAGCGACCTCAGCCCGGACAGCCGGCCGCTGCCGGGCTCAGCCCCTCCTGCCCCGCCTGCCCTCTCCCCAGACCAGCTGCAGAGCAGAGATCTCCCGCAGCAGGTCCAAGGGCAGTCAGCCTTTCAGTCCCATTCCCACTGAGAGAGCTCAGCACCGTTCCAATCCCAGAATCCCAGACTGGTTTGGGCTGGAAGGGACCTTGAAGAACATCTTGTTCCCACTTCCTGCCATGGACAGGGACACCTTCCCCCAGACCGGGGTGCTCAGAGCCCCATCCAGCCCGGCCTTGGACACTGCCAGGGATGGGGCAGCCACAGCAAAATCAGCTCCTCTGGGCACATCCCGCTGCAGCCCCAGCTCCCTCAACCCTTCACTCCCCAAGTCCCCTGACCTGACCCCAGCAGCCCCAGGAAGGAAGGCTGGAGCAGTCAGCACGAATCTCCACGAGCCTGGCCTTGGGACAATGGTTCCAAAGCTCCCTGCCCAAGGGTCAGGGCTAAGTGACCCCTTTGGGACAGGACCCCCAGGCTCGGACCCCACCCAGCTCCCCCCATGCCCGGGGCACTCACAGAGCTGCTCATCTTCTGTCCACAGGTGGAAGCTGATGTTGGGGTTGGGCAGAGGGGTCCCCTGCAGCCCTTCCTGGGGAGCATTCCCTGGGAAAACAAGGATGCTTGGAGCACACGGGAGCATTTTCCCCACACAGGAGCACAAACTCCCCAGTGCTGAGCACCGGCTGAGGCAGCCCTGGGGCTCTCCTGGCCAGATGTGAGGCTGTGAGGCTTCTGCTCTCAAAAACTGAGCCATCACAAAGTGTCCACAGTGTTGGTGGGAGGGAGGAATGAAAACGGGGAAACTGAGGCAGGGGTGAAGGCCCTCACTTTGCAGCCAGCAGAGGGACTGCAGAATAAATGAACATTCCCCTGGCACTGGGCCTCCAGTGCTCATGGTGTTCTGAACCCTCTGACCCCACCAGCACCGACTCTTTGAACCCAGGAGAGCTCTGGGACAAGAGTGGGACAATCTAACACTCACTGCCCCCCAAGGTGATGGTCCCACCCCCCTCACTGCCCCCAAAAGGTGGTGGTCCCACCCCCCTCACTGCCCCCAAAAGGTGATGGTCCCACTCCCCTCCCAGCACCATCGGCTGCTCCTCCCCATATCCTGCACTGGGACAGACTCCAGCTCTTCTGGGGAAGGGTTGGGACACAGGGAGCAGCCAGGAGAGGAACTACGACCTCATTTCCTTCTGGCTACCCCAGATCTGTGTGAGGAGATGTGGTGGATGGGGAATTTGTCGCAGTCTGTGTGTCCGCAGTGCACCAGGCTGGAACAAAGCACGGCAGGGATGGCAGTGCCACCGTCCGGCACAGCACAGAAAGGTTTGGGCAGGAAGGGGCCTTAAAGCCCATCCAGTCCCGCGCTGAATCAGCAGCAGGAATTTCCATTGTCCCTCTCCTCAGTGACAAACCTGCCCGCCAGGGCCAGCTCTCCCTGCTGGCCACGGGGTCACTGCAAGGAGCCTGATCCTTGCAGTGGATGGGGACACAGCGGGGACACGAGGGCTCCGTGTCCCGGTGGGAATGTCTGGCGGGGCTCACCTGCGGGCAGGGAGCCCAGGAGGCCGTGGTAGATCCTCTCCAGCCTGGCCGTGTGCTGGCCCCGCTCCGAGCCCCCCTCGCTCCCCGCACACTCCACGGCTGCCACCACCTGCTGGAACCAGTGCTCCACGTCCCCCGGGGACAGGGCCTGTCGGGAGAGGGGCTGTGAACACCGGGGAACAGGGAATGCTCCGTGGGCAGGGCAGCGGGAGGGGCAGAAAGAGCAAACGAGTCCGGCAAAAATCATTTCCTAGCAGGACACAAAACGTCCTCTTGTCCCCAGGAGGGATGCTGGCTGTGCCGGCTGCTCAAAGCTCCTTTTCTGGCAGCTTTGCAGCTGATGGGCACCGTGTCCCTTGGGGCATCTCAGCAGTGCTGGCACTTCAGGTGGCTCTCACGAGATGGGGACAGCAGGCACACAGGGTGCCCTTGGGGTGGGAATCGCTGAGAGCCCCTGCAAAGTTTCTGAGCCAGACATTTGTGCTACTGTGGCCCCGCAGCTCCTTCCAGGAGGTTTTGGAGAAAACCGATTGAAACCTTTTCCCTGAGAGGTTCCTGCAGTGCCCGGGGGCTGTCAGAGGAGCTGCTTCAGCAGCAAAACCAAAATTCAGACTAAAGATTCCCAGCTCTGGCTCTGCTGCAGCCGCTGCTTTCCATTTGAAGGGTGTTTGAGTTCAACCCCAGCCCAGCAGCCAGGGCTGGAGACCAGCGCTGAGGGGCTGGGGGGCTCTGCACTTGCCAAAACACCTTTTGCTCCTCCAAGGCGTCCAGCCAGAGCAGGACCATTGGAAAAGTGCCGGAGGAGCTGCTGCATTACCTGGAGTCGGGCCCTGAGGCCGTGGGTGTCGCAGGTGTCACCCAGGGCCGCCTGCAGGGCGTGGGTGACCACGTAGCTCATGCAGCCCCGGGGGCTCTGGGACACCCGGGCCGCCTCCGTGTCGGTGACCAGGGCAGTGCAGATGGCCTCGGGCAGCAGCTCTGGGTCAGCAAAGATGAAAATCCTGGGGGGACAGGAGGGTGGGGAAAGAGGGAGATGCAGATTCACCATCCCTGCCATCAGGGCTGGCAGGAGCAGCTCACGTCTCCCTTTTTCCTCTGTTGCTGTCGGTATTCCCCTTCTCCACCCTGTCTCCCCTCCAAGGGCAGCTCCCTGCCTCCCAAAATAATTCGGGACACAGGAGGAATGTGTCCCTCCCAGCACAAAGCTCATTTAGAGAGGTCCTGGACATCACCCAGTCGTGTCCCCCAGGACCCCGCGGCATAGGCCCAGCTTGTCTGTTCCAGCCGAGGTTAATTCAGAGTGTTGGGAGAGGACAGGTGTCCCTAAGAGGCCACAAAAGAGAAGCAGCAGCCCCTGCAGAGCAGCAGCACTCACCTCTCCTGGTAGGGGTACGGGGCGCTGCGCAGGCTGTGCTCGGAGATGACCATCCTTTGGTACAGGGTTCCTGGGAAGGGGATGAACACTCGCAGTCAGAGCAGCAGGAACAGCTCTTGGAGCAGCCAGGGCTGCTCCCGGGTGTAGAGGCTGAGGCGGCTCTGCCGAGTCAGGGAACACCCACTGAGATGAGGTTAAACAGCCCAGAATTGGGCCGGAGCTAAAAATAGCCAAGGACAAAGACAGGCCAGGCTCCAGAAAAAGAAACCCCCTTCTATTCTGGGACAATTTCCTGTGTTTCCCTTCCTTTGTTTAGGGCATCATGAGCTTGGGAGTGGAGCTGGAAGCAGGAGGAAGAGCCCTGCTCCTGGCCTGATATCTCTGGCATTAGGTGGGCTGGACTTGGCTCAGCTGTGCCCACACCGAGAGCAGGATGATCCCAAGTTTCTCTGATGGTAACAGAGGCTCAGCAGCCTGAGATGAGGGGAGGGGACCCTCCCACCCAAACACATCCCCCAAACCCCAAACGTTTGTCCAGTCCCACAGGAATCCCAGCCATGGCTCAGTGTGTCAGGCAAAGCTCTTCAGGTGTGGAAATCCCCCAAAACCCCCCCAAATGAGCTTGGGTTTGGCCAGGTTTTGATCTGGTTTTGAGCTGATTTTCTTCATGACACTCCTCGAGGGCCCAGCCCTCCCCTGTGCCAGGCAGGGATGGGGCAGGGTCACCCCCTTACCTGGGGCTGTCCTCTCCACCTTCAGCCTGCTGGCATAGTCCAGCCCGATGGTGCAGAAGGGCTTGGGCAGGGTCAGCAGCCTCTTGCAGAAGTCATAAACTCTGGCACAGAGCTCGTCAGGGATGCAGGGAGCCTGCAGAGGGACAGGGAGTGATCCCTAAATCTGCTCCAACACAGCCCCCAGGCTGGGAGGGCACCAAATCCACTGCACCAAACTCACCACGGGTTTAAATGCAAAGCATGGAGCAGAACCAGGCCCTGCAGCAGCTTGGGAACCTCCAGCAATACCCACTGGAGGTTGGGGACACTTTTTTTTGGCCAGGTTGGGGCTTCCTACACTGCCAGGCACTGAAAGGCCTCCAGAAAAGGGGTCAGGTGGAAGGAGCTGGCACTGTCTGTGCCACAGGGACATGGGGATGCACAGCTGAGCCCACCCGGGGCAGTCCCAGGGCTTCGCTGGTTCTGAGTGGCTGTTCCAGGCTCTGAGTGGCTTCAGGTGGCCCCTGCTGGGGCTCCTGATGTCCCTGGAGGCTGCCCCAGTGAGGTCCAGGGTAGGTTCCTGCATCCAGGTGTAGGTTCCCTGTATCCAGGTGTAGGTTCCCTTATCAAGGTGCAGGATCCCTTATCAAGCTGTAGGTTCCCTTATCAAGCTGTAGGCTCCCTGATCAAGGCACAGCTCACCTGTATCAAGGTGTACATCAGCGTGTGCAGCAGGGGGATGATGTAGTGCCGGAGGTCCCCTCGCTCTGCCTGCGGGAGCAGAGGGCACAGTCAGGTCCTGGCAGGGCGCTGGGCTGGGCAGAGCAGCCCCAGAGCCCCCGGGTCCTGTCTCTGGGCCTGGGAATTCATCCTGGCTTAGGGGGGATCCCGGGGTCAGGGTGGGGTTTGGGATCCCTCCGCAGGCTTTTGGGGTGGGCAGGATGTCCCTGGGGAGGGGCCCAGGGGGTGGTGGGAGAGGGCAAGCAAAGGTTTCCAACTGAGCTCCTTGAGGAGCTCCTTTCCACTCCCGCGGGAGCACAAAACCTCTGGAAAATTCTGTCCTGGGTTTGGTGGGAGCAGAGGGAACAGGGAGCTGTTCCCGTCCTGTGTCCCCATCCCGGCCCATGGGAATCCAAGGGATGCTCCAGCCCCTCCCTGCAGCCTGGGCTGGCTCCAACACCAGGAATGCCCCTGGATAAACCTGGGAAAGAATTCCCACCCCAAGGATAACTCTGGCCCCTTTCCTCAGGGCCGCTGTGCTGGTGGGGCTGAGCTAACCGGAGCTGCTGGCAGCAGAGCTGGAGAAAACATCACCAAAAGAAGAGCAGGGAACTGCTGAGCTGAGATCGGCCCTGGAGGAACTCAGGCATGAAACTGCTAAATTATCATCCCTGCCTGCTGCTGACAGCTCAGAGCTGCTGAGGAGCGAAAAATCCCACAAAAGCCCCAAGTGACAGGGATTTCCTGGAAGAGCCTCAGGGAGATGAAGGGAATTACAGAGCAGGAGGGAAGATAAGAGTGACAGAGTGATAACAGCTAGAGGGGAGGACTGGCCTGGCTTCTGCAGAAGAAAGCAGCCCTCAAATCCTCAGGGAGAATCCCTGAATCCACAGCCAAGCCTGCCGTGGGTGTTCGTGTCTGGATTTGTGAAAGCCCCTGGACAAAATCCCTCCCCAGGGCACTGATGGAAGCTGAACTGCCACAACACGAGACAGAGAGCCTGCAAACAACCCCAGAGCTGCTTCGGAGCAAGGAAACTGGCATTGGGATCACTGCTGGATGTCCCCAGCGCTGGGTGTGTGCACAGGGACCTGGGCTGGGCTGGCACCGGGGGGGACACGGCAGTGCTGAGGAAGGTGACGGCTCTGCAGGGCTGCTCCAGCCTCCCAGGACAAAGGAGAAGTAGCAGAGATGCAGAGAAAATGGCCCAGGGAGGTTTAGGGACAGGGGACAAGGAGTGGGAGCTCATCTGTGGGGTGAGGAGGAGGGGAACGAGGGCTCTGGGTAAACTGAGGCAGGCTCAGAAGATGGCACGTCAGACCACAAAGCAGGTCACAGCAGGATGCAGAGGCTGCTGAAGACCATAAGGTGAGGTGAGAAATCGATGAAAGCAAAAGCCCTCACAGGTTTGCACCGGCGGCTCCAGGGCAGGGCTTGGCTGCGGTGGAAACGGGAGATGTGGGGGAGGAAATTCCGCTCTACCTGAGGGCACCGAGCCTGGAGTGGGGGAAGTTTGGGGTGGCTGGGAGGGTTATCAGTGTGAGGGCTGCCTGCCTCGGGCTGCTGTGGCAGGGACGAGCCTGGGGGGTTCCCCTCTGCGAGGTGGCACTCACCCTTTCCAGCTCCTTCACCAGGATCCTGACCAGGACACAGCTGGTGCTGGGATTCTGGTCGATTTTCTTGTGCAGGGTCCATCGCAGCATTCCTGAGGAGTGAAAGCCAGGAGAGGTTGCCAAGGGAGGGATCAGGGTGAGGTTTCACAGGGGTATCAGGGACCTGAGCACTGGAGCTGCAAAAATCCCCCCTGGGACGCTGCTCTGGCATCACTGAGAGCTAAACCAGGCTCCTCTGCCCTCTGCCTCCACCTCTGAGCCTCTGCAAGGGCCGGGCCAGCCCCTGCCCTGGGTCTGGGTGCAGCACTGATGTATTGGATCTAATTCTGGGAAACCCTTGGGAACGGGTCCTGGAGATCCTAGGGCTGGGGGCTGGAGAAAAGCAGGGATATGAAATTTGCTTCCTGCTCCTCTGCTGCTCTGTTCGTGCCCAGCTGCTTTCCCCACCTGCCCCAAGGAATTCGGGATCCTGCTGGTCCCAGCACAAGCCCCTGGCTGCTAACAGCTCACCCTCAGAGCAGGGACCACAAAACCTCTCAACCCAATGTCAAGGTTCATTCCAGGCAAAATCCAATTTAATTAACTGTAAAATATTCTGTGCGCTCCAAGTAAACTCAATTTTTCAAAATTCCTTAGGTTTCCCCAGGCTGTAGCAGCTTCATCCTCCAAACCCATGACCAGGGAAATAACCGATTCCTCAGGGAGGAGCCGGGCAGGGCATGGCAAAGGAACATCCCCGAGGAGAGGGACAGCGAGACTGCAGCTCGGAGCTCGGTGAGCTGGGCAGGGCAGTGGGAGGGGTCGGTGTCACAGCTGGGGGCTCCGCACTTTTGTCCCAGCTTAATGCTGGCCCCGGGCGAGTGAGGGGCGTGCAGGGGGTGACAGAGGCTGCTGGGGCACGGATGCAGCTCAGCAAGGATTTGGCACCTCCGGGAGAGGGTCAGGAAGGGCATTAGTGAAGCCACCGTATCCCCCCGCTGGCACCGAGAGGGGAACGGGGGGTGTTGGGGCCAGGCAGTGCCCAGCGGACCCCGGGCCGTGCCAGCCCCTCTCACCTCGGTCGCTCTGGCAGGACGGGTGGTGCCCGTCCAGCTCCCGCAGCAGCGCCCGCACTCGCCGCAGGATCTCCGACTCCACCTCTGCAAGGGACAACGGGGACGTGAGCCCGGCCAGCACCCCCGGAGGGGGGACAGCCCCTGGAGGGGGGCACGGGGACAGAACCCTCCCCACAGCCCTCAGAGCCCGGGTGAGCCGCGATGGAAACGACAGAGCTGTCCCAGGGCCACCGGGGCGGCTCGGGAATGCCGCCCCACGGACTGGCGGCCCTGCAGGGACGTGCGGCACGGAAGCTCTGCCGGGGACAGCTCATGCCTGAGCCGTGCCGAGCCCTCCTCTGCCCCGGGCGATAAAAAACCTCACATCAGATACAGAAACTACCAAAATGAACCCAGAACGTGGCACTGGGGAGGAGCAGAAGCCCCTCAGCACTGGGCACTGCCCGGACTGAGCTGCTTTAAAACTCAAACATGTTTTGTCGGACCGGAGCGCCCCCCACTCAGCAAAGCTTTCGGCTGCCCCTGCGTTGCTTTGTGCCTCGTTTCCCATCTCCCAGCAGCACCTGCCGACACCTTGGAGTGCACCCAGGTGTTTGAACAGAGGGAAATCGAAGTGTGAGAGGTGGGTGAGGGTTCATTCATCAGGATCCCCCTCCCCAGCCCCCCGGGGGTTCAGCATCACCCACCTGAGCTCTCCATGGCCGGGCTGAGGCTGCAGCTCGTGGGGGCACTGAACAGAGCTCCTCACTCCACACGGGCATGGCCTCGGATCCGGGATCGTGCCTGCAGAAAATGAGGACAGGCTTGGCTCAGGTGGGGGTGGAGATCAGGGAGAGCACAAAGCCACCAGGACCCCATGGGATCCCCCGTGGGGCAGAGGCAGAGCCCCAGGGGTGAGCACAGGCTGTGTTTGGGGCAGAAACCTCCAGCTCAAAGCTGATCCCATCGGAATATTTGGCCCCCAAAGCCTCCTGCAGCAAGGAGCTCCCCAGGGATGAGCAGCAGCATCCCCGAGAAGGGCAGGATCGGGATCCTCATCCTCCCAGGATTTAAGAAATGTTCAATTTAAGCCAAACTGAGTCTGAAATGCAAGGTTCAACAAGGAATAAAAAGAAGGGGGGAAAGCCTGAATTTCCATTATTTAAGAATTTTTCTATTTAATTTGAAGAATTAGGGCCAAACTCCACCCAGGTAGTTCCTAAACCTGTAAACCTCCATCACCAAGTCCAACACTCTGCAACTGCGGGAGTAGGAGGACGGACGTGCACCACTCGAGCCCCTGAGCATCCTGCTCACAGCAGCTCCCTGACACTCCTCAGAGGTTTCCTTTAACAGCCAGGAGTGGGATGTGCCCGCTGGAATGTCCGTCTGGGACACAGGAGAGCATCAGTTAACCCTCCTCATTTCCAACCTCACAGATCTCCCCTGGAATCCCTGGCTGCAGAAGGATAGGGAATGTTCTCCCAATCCCTGCCGTGCACCAGGCACCAAATGCCAACAGCGGAGTGACACAGGGAGGAGCCGCTGGCACCGCCACTCCCAGAATTAAAGCTCCTGCCGGGAAAGCACCGGGCTCCTGAAGCCCCGGGAGACCCCCGTGAGACCCCCGGGCTCCTCTCGGCTGCGCTGCCGGAGGAAGCAGGAGCTGAATGGGGCTGAAGGTGTCGGCGGCTTCCCACATCCGCATCCCCCTGGCAGTGCGGGGGCGGGCGCTGCCGGCCACGGCCCGCCAGAGCTTCCAAATTTAGCAAAGACCAACGTGAGCTCCTCCCGCCTGAGGAACTTTGGTTCTCGGTTCACCTGCCTGCTTCAAAAGGGCTCCTCTTCCTCCCTGGCAGCAAAGAGCAGCTGAGGCTGAGCCCACGGTGCACGGGCTTGCTCCCAGTGCTTGGGTCTCTCGCGAAAATTCAACATAAAGTGACAAAAACTGGTCCCCAGCATGTTCAGAACCAGTCACGCTGTCCGGGGGAGGACCGGCAGGTGTCAGGGGAGAAGAGGATGGAAGGACAGCCACAGGAACAGGCTCTGAGGAAGACTGGGGTCAGTCAGGGTCCTGCCAGGCTCCGGCCACTGCTTCTCCCTCGGCCGTGAGCAGCACAGGAACCCAACTAAAAAGAAATTCCCCCTTTTCATGGGGATGTTTTTGACCAGCAGAAAAACCCAGACGAGAAGAAAATCCCCCCTGTTCCCTGGGAATGTTTTCTGCCTGCTGTGCTCCCCGAGGGTGAGGGTGCCAGACCCTCAGCATTGACCGTGCCCCATCCCGGCCCCAGCACGGCAGGCGGGGATGCTGCCGGCCCAGAGGAAGGGGAGCAGCAGGCTCCAGGCAGCCTCTCTGCCTGCCACAGCTCTCCCGAAAGGATCCCTGGCACGAGGAAGGGGAATTGTGCCCATTTCTGAGGATGGACCCTGCACTGGTCCCAGTGCCTGCTGGACTCAGCCCCTTTACCTGGGAACCCCTCCCTGCTCCCCAGAAGCCTGGGAAGGTTCCCTGGTCCACACCGGGAGGGTTTCTCTGCTCTGTCCCCCTCCTTCCCCTGGATCTCCTCCCTCCCCTGCGGCAGGCACGAGGCACAGCTCATCCCAAAACCGGGTGTTCTGCTGTCTGCCAGCTCAGCAGGACCAGAGCCTTCTCTGCATTCATCCCACTTCTTTGCTGAGCTGCAAATCTCCACTTCCTCTCCGCAATTCTTAAAATACCCATGGCACCAGCTGGATTTTATTCCTTTTGCAGGGAAAAAAAATGAAACAGGAAGGGCAAGAAGAGAAGTCCCATTTTTCCCTTCAGGTTTCAGTAATTCTGAGATTCATAGTGCAACAACCCTTAGTGACCCAAAAGCCGCCTTCCCCGAGAGTTTGGGGCAGTTGTGGGGAACATCTGGGTCTATTCTTAAAAGTGAAGGACTTGGTAGTGAAAGTGCAGCCCACCCAGGAGACTGGCCGATAAATCCGTGGGTTAAACGGAATTGCAGGGTTAAAGGGAATCGCAGAGTTAAAGGGAATCCTCCTGTTCCAAGCTACAGGTGCTGGAGACAGCGAGAGCAGGACCTGGCTGAGCACCCCACAAACCCCTCCTCAGCCCCTTTGTGAGGCCGCTGGCGTGAGACTGAAAATCCCACACGGAGGGACGGGGACGTGTCCATCCAGGTGAGGCACTTCAGCCCCAGCGCGGAGAGAAGGGAGTCAGGCTGTCCCCTGAAAATGTGGGGCTGCACAGCCCTCCTGCTCTGCCTCACAGGCTATCAACACTGGCGGAAATCACCAAACCTCAAATCCCCCGACCAGGTGAAACACGAGCGGCACAGAAACAGCTGAAGCCAGGACAGAAAACCTAACCCCAAACCCTGCGGTGGTGGGAGCCGGGCTGGCAGCAAACCAGGCTCCCCTGGGAAGCTCCAGCGTGTCCAGGGATCCTCTCTGCTGCCGGCACACCCTGCCGTGGATCCCAAATGCCGCCACCTGGAGCTGGGCTGGCACGGCAGCCCGGGGATGTCCCCGTCCCCCCTCCCCGTCTGCCCAAGGACAGCGGTGCCACAGCGGCACACGGAGCACATCCCCTCGCGTTCTCCCGGTTGTATTTATCCCCCCCAAAGCCACCTCCCCGCGCCTCTGCAGCCCGGCTTTAGTTACAAATCCACCGCCCGGGCACGGCTCAGCTTTCCTGGGGTTGTTTATCAGCTCCAGCACAGAGAGAGAGAAACGCGCGCCTCGCACCGGCACGGGAGAGCGGCTCTGCCCTCTCCCCATCCCACCGCAGCCACCGCCCCGATCCCACCGCTTCCCACCCTGCCGCAGCCGCCCGGAGTGAGGAGGGACCGCACAAATACCATCGGCAGCGAGGGGCGAGGGCTCGGCGCCGGAGCGTCCTGCGGGAGCCGTGGGGAGGGCTCAGCCCGAGGGGACACACGGGCACACGGGCTCAGGGAGTGTCGTCATGGGATGACAAACGTCCTGGGGACAGCCCAAATCCACCACCCCCTCGTGCCGCCCGCCCCCGCCTGCCCGCGGTTCCCTCGGGCGAGGCTGGTTCCGAAAGCGGCGCATCAGAGCCCGGCACAGCCCCGGGCACCCGCCCAGCCCCGGCTGCCTCCTGCAGCTGGCACGGCTGGGGCGCGGGGGAGCGATGGGAGCCGGAGGGGGAGCGGGAGCTGAAGGGCCGTGTCCCCCAGGCCACGCTGGGAATCTGATGCTGCATCCCCTGGGCTGCTCCGAACTGCAGCTGGCAGCTCCCGAACACCGAGAAACAGCTCCAGCAGCATCCCTGACACCCCTTAATCCCTTATAGCCCTCACAGCCCTCACATCTTCACCCCAGACCAGGCTGGAGCTGCAGGGGACCCCACCAGAGGCAGGCGGTACATCCTGTTTGCTCCCTCCTCTTAGACCCTGTCCGTCTGCCAGTGCAGCATCCATTATTCCTGGCCTGGATCCCGACCTCCAGCGCAGCTGCACAGGTAGGAAAGCAGGACAAAGGCAGCTTCCAGCCTCCAGCCCTCCTGGCTGTGCAGGCAGCAGCAGCTCCAGGCTCCCTGAGGACCCTGGCCAAGGATAAACAGCAAGGGCAGGGTCTGCTCCTCTCCCTTCCATCCGCTGCCCCAGCACAAGGGGCCTCAGTTCAAACGAAAACCTGGCAAAACTTTGGGTATGAGGCTCAAACCCCACAGGAAGGTGCCCTGCCTCATTTCTGGCCCCTTTGGACACGCTGCTGGAGTGGGCAGACCCGCAGGAGAGCTGGGAGCCCCACGTGTGCTGGGGCCCAACCTGAGCCCCCTCCTGCTCTGGTTTCCAGTTTTAACTCCAGCCCTGGCAGGGCTCTGGTTCCAGACAGCTCTGAGATGAAAGCAGCTGCTCTCCCTCGGGCTCTTACTGCCAAGGAAGAGCGTCTTGAGCCCAGACTCCGCTTTCCAGCACCTCTTTGAGGCTCCATTTGCCTGCTGGCTGCTCTGGGAAGGCACGGCCCTGCCAGGGGAGCCCTGCCCACGGAGGGGAGAGCAAGGGAGGCTCTTGGGGCCATTTCAGTGATGGAACCCCTTCACTGGCCCTGCAGTGGGTGTTCCTCAACCCCTCAGCTCTGCACGAGCCCCCAGGCCTTCGCCAAAGCTGTGGAAGTCCAGCAGCTTCCTGGACACCACTGACTGTTTGGAGACTTCCTTGCCAATGTCACATTTCATTCTTCCTAAGGAAAGGAACGAGGTTTCCGGAAACAGCAGCTTTTCAGATTTAGCATCTCTTTCCATCCCCAGAGCAGGCTTTGGAAAAACAATCAGAGGGGAAAAATACGTGTGATTTGAAATCCACTGTGCTCACAGCCTGGGCGAGCCCTGCCCACCTGAGGGGAGAGAAAAGCAGGGGGAGCTCAGACTTCCAAATGTGGCCAGCCTGGGAGAGGCCAGGCTGCTTTCCTGGGGTGGGAGGGGCTGTTGCCAGCGTCCCTCCAGACCCATTCCCTGGGCATTCCCTCCCTTGGACTGGACTGGCACAGTCACTGGGACAGCCCAGCACTGTCACAGACATCTCTGTGTCACCAGCTGGGAGAGGACAACTCTGTGCTAGCAGCAAATCCTTATGGAATCACGGAATCACAGAATGGTTTGGGTTGGGAGGGACCCCAAAGCCCATCCAGTGCCACCCCTGCCATGCCAGGGACACCTCCCACTGTCCCAGGCTGCTCCCAGCCCTGCCCAACCCTCTCTTGGTACCGTGGGGACAGAGTGATGTGACAGCTGCTGGCAGGGAGGGCACACAGAAGCAGCCTAGAAAGGAAAGGACGAGGGTTTAGGATTTCACCAGGACAACGAGGTCAAGAAGGGGGTTTAATTACAGGGCGCAGGCACCAACAGCCCCCTCTGCTTTCAGCAGCACCCCGAAACTCCGGTGTGGCCTGGAGAACCACAGCAGGGACTCACCCTCAATCAGAGCCGTCCAGCACAGACCTCTCGGACAGCAGCTCCCCTGCCCCAGTCACGTCTGGTGGCTGGTGCTGCCTTCGAGGCGTGTCACACCTCAGAACAGAGATGTGACTCAGCCTGCAGAGCAGCCAGGAGCAGCAGCACCGCTCAGCAAAGCCAGAAAGCAGCAGGGAAAGCAGCTCCTGAGAGCCCCAGGGCTGGGTGGGAGCTGTGCCAGCCTGAGGAGGGCTGGGCATGACCAAAGCAAGGCCCCTCTGCGGTCAGCGCTGTCCCAAGCACTCGGAGCAGAGGAGCCCAAGGGAAAATCAGAGTTTGGGTGCTGGGGGGGGTCCTGCCCTCATCCCACCACACCCAGTGGATGAAGGTCACAGTGGCCTGCCCCAGCTGTGCCCTCCCCACCCGCCACAGGGTGGGGGGAGGTGGGAACCTGAATCCAGCTGAGCTGGGGCACAGGGCCCTGCCAGGGGCCACGCTCAGGCTGTCCCCTGTCACCTGTGCAGTGACACCGCATCCCAGCAGGGCTGCTCAGAGCCCTCTGAACAAAACAGAGAACAGGGAAGCTGCTCCAGAGGGGATGTGCAGTTTGGGGTCTGGGCAGGAGCAGTCATGGCCCTCCCATGAGCAGAGATTCCCTCATTTCCAGGCAAAGTAAGGAAGCAGAGTCTGTGTCACAGAACAACCTGGACACGTGGTCCCACAAAGTCCAGGGAACTCCAATGAAACCACTGCTGGCTGCCTGTGCCCCCTCAGCAGGGCCGAGACAAGACTGTGATACTCAGAGGTGATAAATCAGTCCTGGAAGCCCAGGGGAATCTGTTCCTGTGTTCAGGCTTAGCCAAGAGGAAGAATCCCAGAATCCCAGAATCGTTTCGGTTGGAAAAGACCTCCAGGATCACCGAGCCAAAGCTTTAAGTGAAAGACAGAAAGGAAAAAGAGCTGCTGAGCTGCAAGAACACTTGGAGAGCTCCCATGGGAGGGAGCAGCATCCCGGGGAGGTGAATGGTCACGGTGAGATGGCTCTGACCAGCCACAGGATGCCGAGGGAAGCACTCAGGGCTGGAGGACGAAGCCCTGCCTGCTGCAGAGCTGGCTCATGTGCATTTGTTTGCAGCTCGGGCCCCGAGCGCGCAGCTTTTTGCTTCCTTTCTGGACGGGGCCCTGCTCTCTGCTCGTTATCGCCGCTGCCATCGCTCTTTATTGCCCTGTCACCGCTGCTCGGGGCCCCAAGGGACAGCCGGGGCCCCGGGCCAAGGGCAGGGGAGCCGGGCAGCCACACGACCGCACGAGCAGCCGGTGCCGGAACGTGCCTCACCCCGGCCGTGCCGAAATCCCCAGCGCAGCTCCGGGCACCGGGAGCTGGGACAGGGAGCCCCGGGGGTGGCCCTGGGCAGGTGACTGTCCCTTGCAGCTGGGAGTTGCTGCACCCAGAACAAAGGCAGCCAGCACGGGCTGGTGCTGCAGCAGCCCCGGGATGGGGTGGAACAGCCCCAGCCGGGTTGTCCGCGGGTGCGCGGGGGTGGCCGAGGGCCTGGGACGGGACCAAAGCCACCCGTGTCCTCTCCGGGGCACGGGCAGCAAAGTCCCCACGCTCCTGCCCGGGATAGGCTCCAGGGCACACCCATTGCCCAGCAGGATCCCGCTCGCTGCCAGGGGGAGCTGCCACAAATATTCCTTTAGCAGCACATTCCTGATCTCCGGCACCATCGCTGCTCCCTCCCCCGATTCTTCCTGGGAAAAGGAATCGCTGCCCCCATCCACGGCTTTCCGGGTGCTTTACCCCCCTGGCATTCAGCGCTCGTGCCCACGGTGCCAGTCCCCAAACAAAGCCCTCCCCGATGACAGAGCAGCCTCGGCAGCAGCGGGGGACACGGGAGAGGCTGAGCCGCGGGATTCCCCACGCCCGGAGTCGGGAGCGCCGCGCCCTCCGGGGCTCTTACCTTGCTCAGGGCGGGCACGGGGGGCCCAGGGAGTCACAGCCCCCTCCGAGGTCCCGGCCAGAGCGGGGGACACAGCAGGGTCCCGCAGGGGACATCGCGGGGCCGCCCTGCCCGGGGACGGATCGCGGGTGCCAGCGGAGCCCCGGCGGCTCCCGGGCTCTGCAGCCGCTTCAGAGCGCGCGGAGCAGAAAGGGAAGCGCGAGTTATTTCGAGACAACTTCCTCTTTCTCAGAGAAGCCCCGCAGTGACAGAGTTGTCCCCGTGTTGGTCTCCCTCGCCTGGCACGCTCCGGACGGGCGGGAGCAGGGAAGGAGGCTCAGCCCCGCCCGGGATCCAATCCCCTCAAACCAGCCCCGCCAGTCGGGCTGCTCCGGGACCAGCCTGTGAGCCTTGGCACCGCCCCTGGCACCGGCCCTGGCCCTGGCACAGTCCCTGCTGTGCCGCCAACCATCCCAGACAGGAGCAATCCCTGCCCTGCTGCCGCCCGGCGCGGCAGAGCGAGCCTGGATCCCCGCACCTCCCAACAAACAGCGTTGCGCCGGGAGACCAGGAGCCCATCCAAAGACACTTTCGCAGCCGCCCGTTCCAGGCACGGTGTTTGTGCCTCTGCCAGCGCCTCCCGCCCGGAGCATCTCCCACGTCTGCTTTTGCTCAGAGCCCCTGCGGCTGCCCCGGCAGCTCCTGCCTGCTGCCAGCTCGGGATGCAGCCGGGGCAGGGATGCCCGGCCCCTCTGCGGTGCGTTCCTGGAGCAGTTTGGCTCTGCCCCGACAGAGCCTGGAGCAGGTCTGGCCGTACTCAGCAGGGTGTCATTGTCACCGCGTGTGACCCAATGTCAGGAGAGCCGGGATGAGACCCAGGGGCCCCAGGTGAGGCTGCTCGGGGCTGCCGGGCTCTGGCGGAGCCCTGGCGCTCGGTCAGGACCGGGATCTGTTTGCAGGCTGGCACAGTCCCGGGCTGGCACAATCCCGAGCTGGCACAGGGACGCAGCAGACCCAGCCCAAATACGGAGATGAGCGCTGCTCCCTGTGCAGTGTGAGGCAGGGGGGATGAGCCCCCAGCCCCGCCAGCCCGGGCAGCTGCTGGAGCCCTGCGTGCCCCTCGTGTGCTCCCCAGGCACTGCTGGGCACGGAGCCCAGGACAGCCCCAGCCCAGGGCCCAACCGCTCCAGACAGGGACAACCACAGCCAGAGCTGTCCCCACCTGCGGCCAGGGCCGTGCAGGATCAGCCCCTCGCCCCAAACGGTACCTAGAGCAGGGTCTGAGGTGCCGAGCTTTGCTGGGGAAGTGGTTTGGGGAAGAAAATCCCTCTGGAGGGAGCGTGGGAAGTGCAGCTGACTTCACTGCATCACTTCCCATTTCTTTTGCATGAGGAAAAGCCTTAGGTACCGCTCCGTACCTGGGCCCCAGGTCAAAAATAACCTCCTTCCTTCCTGAGCGGGACAGAAAGGCAGCAGGAGGCAGCTCAGGCTGTCAGCGTCCCGAGCCGCCAATTCCCTCTCGCTGCGCTGGTGCCAAGTCCCGCATCCCCTTCCCCAGCCCCGCCCGAGCCGCCCCGCGGGCAGGAAGGCTCCG
>VXAD01007416.1:47009-104431 GCA_013399195.1 Dicrurus megarhynchus
CCCCCCCGTGCTCATTCACGGGCGCTCCCGTTCACCAGGGACACGGACACGCGGCCCGGCCCCGTGGGCACCCCCGGCCAGCCCCGCGGGCACGGCCCGGACACACACGGAGCGCTGCTTGTCCCTGCCAGGGTCACAGTTAGCACCCTCAGGAGCCCAGGAGAAGGTTTGGGGCGTCACTGCTCAGCAGTGCGTTGTCCCATGCCTGTCCCCCTGTCCTGGTGCCCCCTCTGTCTGTCCGTCCGCAGCAGGAGTTTCCCCACGGGCAGGAGCTGTGGTGCGGGCCGGACCTGCCACACGTTCCTGTTTTCCATGCAAATTCCAGAGGGAAGAGGGCTCTGGCAGGACTGGGGGTGGGAGCCCCACACTTTGCATGGGAGGGGAAGGATAGGCAGGGGCTCCCCGGCACCTCCCTGTCGGGTGTGCTCTGGCTTTGCTGCACCTTCAGGGCCGGGATCTCCCACTTGCTCCCGGATATTTTCACTCCTCTCCTCCCAGCTGGTCCGTGCAGGCCCCGAGCCTTCACCATCCCCTAATTTTCCCTAGAACTGGACTCTGTCCCCCTGCACAGAGAAGGGAGAGGCCAGAGAGCTCCCTCGGACAGTGTCCAAGTGTCCATAGCACACACCCAGCACCCGCTCACTGCCACCAAGGGATCCCAACCCAAAAATCCATTTCACTAAAGCGTCCTGCTGGGACCCTTTAGCTTCACCCGACCCCTTCCCCTCCTGCCTTTTCCATCTCTGCCACAGCAGCAGCTTTAACCCTCTCCTGCCGTGGGGCCGCATTGCCTTGTGGCAGCCCCTGGAAGGGGAGCAGGGGGTTGGTTCCCCCTGTTCTCTGATGTCACTGAACACCGAAACACGGCTGACAGAAACCCTCAGAACAGCACAGGGAACTGCCAAATCCCCCCAGATTACATCAGCTCCTGGCCACGGAGAGAGGAAGAGCCAGGTATGACCCTGCTCACACAAAGCCTTCAGTCAGAAGACTGGGAAAAAAAAAGGGAAGAACCGAAGTGAAGCAGAGAAAGATCCTCTTGTGTGGCAGGCCAGGGACAAAGCAGCTCTTTGTCCCTGCAAACGCTGTGCTCTGGGATTTACAGGTATTTTAGAGCCTGGTCACTGCTGTGCACGGGTGGGGTGCAGAGAGGTTTTGAAGCAGTCGGAATCTTCCTCACATGGAAAAAACTCTGTCTCCTGAAATGATCTCCTGATACTCTGAGGGCTGGAGCCCCTCTGCTCTGGAGCCAGGCTGGGGAGCTGGGAATGTTCGCCTGGAGAGGAGAAGGCTCCAGAGACAGCTCAGAGCCCCTTCCAGGGCCTAAAGGGGCTCCAGGCGAGCTGGAGAGGGACTGGGGACAAAGGATGGAGGGACAGGACACAGGGAATGGCTTCCCAGTGCCAGAGGGCAGGGAGAGATGGGATATTGGGAAGGAATTGTGCCCTGGGAGGGTGGGGAGGCCCTGGCACAGGGTGCCCAGAGCAGCTGTGGCTGCCCCTGGATCCCTGGCAGTGCCCAAGGCCAGGTTGGATGGGCTTGGAGCAGCCTGGGACAGTGGGAGGTGTCCCTGCCCATAGCAGGGGTGGCACTGGAGGGGCTTTGGGGTCCCTCCCAACCCAAACCATTCTGGGATTCAATGAAACAGAAAAAACTCACCTGGAGCACTAATTCCAGAGGGGGTTCCCAGCCTGGAGAGGACCTTACTGCCCAGGAAGGGGCTGTCCTGCCATGGCAGCAGCCACAGCTCTCTTTGCTCTGGGGATCCCGCTGCCACCTGAACCCGTGCCGGCAGGGGCAGCGGCTCGCCGAGGTCACCCCGCAGCGACACCGACACGGGGCTGGCTCCCTCTGGTGCTCACACTCCGGCCCCTCAGAGCCCCTCAGCTGCCACGAGCCCCCCCAGGGCTGTCGGGGTGCCGGTGGCAGTGCTGGGGTGACAGGGGCAGTGCCGAGGTGACAGTGGCAGTGCTGGGGTGACAGTGGCAGTGGCAGTGCCGGGACGGGGGTGGCAGCCAGCGGGGCCGGGGCTGTTTCTCCTCCCCATCCTGCGCTGACGTTCGGTTCCTATTTCGGCCACTGCCCCGCACCCTCCCCGGCCGGGGGAGCTCGGACAACTCCCTCCTGCCCCGGCTGCTATTCAGGGACGTTTTGCTTTGCCCTGCTTTAATTTCCCGTCATTCCGTGGCTGCCGTAATAACGAAGCTCACGGGCAGCCGGGGGTCCGAGGGGAGCGGAGATTTGGCCAAAGCAAACGGAGCTGTCCGAGCTCCTCTCCCATCCTGCAGGGAAAGCTCCCCTGGCAGGCGGCCAAACCCATCCCTGGGTGATTTCCTTACAGTCTGTGAGGGAACAGGTCACAAACCAAACACTGCTTTGATGCTGCAGCTCTATTTTCTACCCTGGCCTCCAGCCCAGTTCTATTTTCATTCCAGCTCCAGCAAATATAGAAGATGAGGGGAGCTGGGCAGAGGGAAAGCCAAGGTGACAGCCAGAACTGAAGCTGCCTTTTTCATTGCTCTAAACTGCGTCACCTCCAACCCTTCTTTCTTTTTTTTTTTTTTTTTTTTTTTTNATCATAATAAGGAGATAAAAGATAATAACAAACCATGGAGTGTTCAAGTCTGGGCAGCATCTCAGGATGTCCTGTGAGGGTGGAAAATATCATTTATTTGATAAAGACTGTGCAGTTCCACCTGCAGGTTAATCCCAGGTTACCCACCTGTGAGCAGGAGACTTGGGAGCACCTGAAGGCAAAATCCCGGTGCTGTGGTGGGTGCTGGAGCTCTCTCATGCCAGTGACCTGCTGAGCTCCTTTTCCTGCTCCCAGGTCAGCTCCTCTGTGGAGATTTGAAGCCTCCTCCCGTGCCTCCCACCCACCCAGGAATTCCTTGACCCAAATACTGCTCCTGTACTGGAAATAAATCAACTTTTAATATTTTACAATTACTTAAAAAGTTCTCTGCACAGTATTTTACAGATCAGCACAGGCTTTACACAGATTTGCTGAGGCTACACAAATGTACAGAAACGACCCCAAAGAACCCTGGAATTCTTTCATTTCCAGAAAGCATCAGAGGTCAAAACCTTCACCAGGATTATGAGTCCCTGGAGTTTGTGCTTGGTTTTCTCTGTGGGATGGGAATTCTCTTCACCAGGATTTCTGTAGGGCCAGCTGAACCCAGAGGGATCGATGTCAAGCAGGGAGCAGAGTCAGGGGCACGGGAGGGATCCCCCAACACTTCCAGCAGGGATGTGGGGGAATCCAGCAGGCAAACCTGACCCCTCCTCCTCTGAGCAGCCGCCGGGAGCTCTGGCCCTTCCGTGGCAGATTGAACCTCAGGTGACACTGCTGCTGTGCCTCCAGCCCCTGGGGACAGTGCTAGGAGCTCACCAGGTCCTGTTTGCTGTTTTCTGGAGGATCCCTGGACTGACCCCACTGTGGCTGAGCCCTGCAGCCCCCAGACACATCCAGGGAATACAGAACCTTGGGCTCAAGCTGCTTTGAGCCTGCAGCAGGCAACGAGCTCTTGTGCTGCCAGCACTGGTACAATCCCCAAAAACCACCCAGAAACAGCCTGAGGCTTTTCCAGGCTTATTTCTTTGCCCATGGGGTCAGACTACCCCTAAATATGCTCAAATATTGCACCTTTCTGTACCTACAGCCTTGCAGGGAGAGGGAGGAGGTTGGAATGTTGTGAGGGGGAAGATGTCAAATCCTGTTGTCGCCTGCAGGTGTCACTCGGTGGGTTTGGCGCTGGGTCCTTCTCCAGCAAATGCGTCCCTGCAGGTGGGCGTAAGGCAAGGCTGGTGCTTTCCCCAGTGCTTCCAGCACGGCTCCTGACGGATTTCCAGCAGCTACTGAGGGTTCAGCCCCGGGCTGGCTCTGGCACACAGTGCTGGGAGCAGGACGCAAGCCCAGGGGCTGGACAGGGAGAACAGCTCAGTGCTGGAATCCTGCAGGAACGAGGAATTCCTCTGCTGGAGGTACTGGAAATACAGGGATCCATCACCAGCTGTCCTGGGATGGCCTGTTAAACTCCATGCTGTGGGATCCCTGCTCTGTTCTGCTTCTCTGCAGGACGCCGACCTCCAGAAGGGAAGGGAAGCCTTGGGAAACCTGTCCCCATCCCAAAAAACTGTCCTGAGCATCCTCGACCTGCACAGGTGAAATACACCAGGACACGGGTCGGGTGACCTGCAACTCCCATGCACTGACGGATGCCGGACACCACTGAGCCAAGGACATTCCTTTTCCCAAATATCCCCCCAGGAGCTCACCCTCCCGCCCTGGTCCCACCTGCACCGTTTGCTGGCAGGGAATATCCCTGTCCTTGCCCTGCCCTCCCCACCCAGGCACTGGCACCTGCTGATCCACGGGGGATAGCCAGGAACCACCTTCCTCCCCTTGCTGAGGAGCCCCGAGAGACACCGGAGCACAACGATCCCACTTCCCACAGAGCCTGGAGCGGGAGCTGCTCAGCCACCCCACAGACACCACAGCGACTCCTCAGCTGCAGGAGGTCTTGGACGAGCAGGGCTGGGCGTTCTTTTCCTTCTCCTGAGCCTGGATCGGTGTGGGATGGAGTCTGGTCTGGAAGGACACGGCTCCCCTACGGCAGGGCCCCACTGAAGGTGGCAATGGGCAAACACAGCAGGGAGTGGAACTCGGAGTCCTGGGCAGGCACGGGGGACCCTCGCAGGGCCAGGGGCTCGCTGTCCCTGGGCTTGTAGCACACGGAGATCTCACACCTGCAGGGGGACACAAGGAAACAACCCCTGAGGGAGGTGTGGGCTGAGAGCCCTCGGGGGCAGCAGGAATGGGGCTGCAAACCCAGCGGGAATCAGCCCAATCTTTAACAGGACTGGAGGCTGAGCACTGAATTCAGGGCTTTCAGCTGCCTCAGACTGGGACCTCCAGCAGCATCACCCACCCAGGGCATTTGCAGAAATTCACCAGGGAAAATGGGAACTTCTGCATCCCCCAAGTTTTGGGAACAGGGAAGGAGCTCCTTTAGCATTCCATGAACTCCACCAACCCCCTGAGTTTCACAACAAACAAGTTAAACACTTCACTTTGGGGTTATTTAAGATACAAGATCCCAAATATTTTTCTGTTGGAGGCAGCATCACTTTGCAGAGTCCTGCTCAATCTGAGGGTGGAATTACCATGGTTGTACATTTTTAAAATCTGCCCTGGGGACACCACAGATGGGTGAACAGTCCAGTGAACAATTCCTGCTTTAGCCCAGAGTCTCCCATAAGGATTGTGAGTTCCCTCTGCAGTGGGGATGCCAAAGGAGGGGACAGCCCAAAGGAGCTTTAGAAGGTGAAGGCTCTGCTGACCCAGATGGGGTTGAAGGTGAAGGCTCTGCTCATGAGCCCAGAGCTCTTCCAACACCTCCTTTATCTCCCACAACCTCTGACTCACGACTGCTCCTGCTGGAAGAGGAGTCTTTGGGGTTGAGGAGTTGACAGGGGATCACCCTTCAGACTGTGGGACTTCCTGAAGGTAAACTCCTGCTGGGATCTGAGCAGGAGCATCCATCCCAGCTGAGTTCAGAGCTCAGGGCTCGGGGCACAGATCCCCCACGGGGTCAGGACCCCATTCCCACCCAGGGCTCAGGGACAGGTCAGGACACAGCACCCCAGGAGGTCTGGCTGCAGTTCCCACCTGGTTACACTCTGCAGGATCTTCTGCTCATCCTGGTCCAGGCACACGGCGAAGGACGACTGGACCCCGATGATCTGGGCCTTGTCCACTTTGATCTGGGACACGCTGATCTGCTGAGAGGAAAGGCTGCAGTGAGGGAGCTGCTGCCTCAGCGCGTTCCCCGGGCTGGGCAGAACGGGGGCCAGCAGCAAAGGGATCCCCCAAGGAGCTGCTCCGTCCAGCCCTGCTCCCCTCGTCCCCCCAAATGTGAAAGCTCCAGGACTGGAGTTACCTGATTGAAACTTTTCTTGGATTTGGAATTCTGCCTCTTGACCACCTCGGTCATGGTTAGGTTGAGACATTCTGTCTTCGAGGCTGCAACAGAAGGAAACTGCCATGAGCTGGGGCTCGGGCACCTCTCAGAGCACCCCAGAAGTGGGGCTCCAGCAGGATCCCACTGCTGGGGGATGCAGTGCAGTCCCAGCTTCCCTCCCCTCGTGCTCAATCCATGGAGAGCACTGGGGACACAGAGAAATGTCCTCTGGAATTCCAGCTGCTTTCCAAACATGGCAGGAGAGCACATTTAACCACCTGGGCTGCAAACAGGGGAAAACCATTGCCCCTCATCGTGAGGAAAGTCTGACTCTTCCTGCGTGGCCTCTCCTGAGCCCACCTGGAGACGCCTCCTCATGCCTGGAATTGCAGTGACATCCTGTGGTCAAACGGGAGAACCCACGGAGCCAAGCCCGGGGATCAGATTCCTCTTGGAAGGAAGGACATCCATGGAGAGGTTTCTCCCCCGAGAGGAGCTGAGGACACCCCTCATGCAAACCCTGAACCGGAGCAGGAACACCCAACTCAGCATTTAGAGGGGGTGAGAAGCCAATTCCTGATGCTTTTCTCCCAGGATCGGCTGCAGGGCTCCGCGGATGGGCAGGGGCAGGAGGGACAGTGGGGAGCTCCATGGAGCATGCAGGGATGTCTCCTGTTCGGTACAACACCATTCCCCTGATTATCCTGCTATCAAACCTCTGCCAGGCACACGAGGAAAAAGGAACGAAACCCCCTCAGTCTCCTCAGAGCTGGATGTGCCTGGTGGCCGAAGCAGCAGCTCTTAAATGAGAACAAACCAAACACACACAGGGACCAAGAGCCTTGGAGCCCCTCAGAGGCTCAAAGCTCGATAAATTGGACACCTGGTAAGGAAAAAGGCTGCTGAGGCCAAGGCAGGTGGCTGGGAGCTGTGTCTGAGCTGCAGGAAGGGAACCAAGCTGGAGCAGCAGCTCAGGAAGGGCCTGCTGACATCCTGCCCGGCTGCAGGACAAGCACCTGGCCCCTGGTCCTGCTTCATTTAGCAACAGCTTCACCTGCTGCCCCTCCTTGCTAAATAAGGGTTGTTCTGGAAAGCATCCCTCTCCAGTGACCATCCCGGTGTTTGGGCCATCCCAGCCCCATCCCCAGTAGATATTTTTCCAGCTGGAAGCTTTAGGACAGTGGGACATGGCACGTCCTTTGTCCCTGGTGTGGTCCTAAGGACACCAAGGACTGCAGCACACCCCAGGGGACATCAGGACGCTCCCACGTGTCTCCGGCACTCACGCCTCCCTCACTTGCTCCAGCCACAGCTCCACCCCGTTCCCCTGCTCCACCAGCACCTCCCACCCTTCCCCGGGCGCAGCCCCCAGGACCCCGGTACCCACCGAGATCCTCGTGCTTCCTGCAGGCCTTGCTGAGGTTGACGGACGTGCAGACCTTCTCCACGTCATTCCAGTGACTCCTGCCACTGGCAGCTGTCTGCAGGGAGCAGCCAGAGCCCAGGGGAGACAAGCACAGAACCATTCAGCTTGGGAAAGACCTTTAAGGTCAAGTCCAACCCTAAATCTAACCCTGCTGAGTCCTTAAGCACCACATTACATCTTTTAAGCACCCCCAGGGATGGTGACTCCACCACTGCTCTGGACAGCGGTGCCAGGGCTGGAAAACCCTTTTGGTGAATATTCTCTAATATCCAACCTAAACTTCCTGTGGTGCAGCTCGAGGCCGTTCCCTCTCCCCCTGTCCCTGTTCCGCTCCTGGTGCTCCAGCCCCTTCTCCATCCTCAGACACGCTCCAGCCCCTCAGCGTCCCTCCTGTCCTGAGTGTCCCAGAGCTGTCCCCAGCACTNCTAAATCTAACCCTGCTGAGTCCTTAAGCACCACATTACATCTTTTAAGCACCCCCAGGGATGGTGACTCCACCACTGCTCTGGACAGCGGTGCCAGGGCTGGAAAACCCTTTTGGTGAATATTCTCTAATATCCAACCTAAACTTCCTGTGGTGCAGCTCGAGGCCGTTCCCTCTCCCCCTGTCCCTGTTCCGCTCCTGGTGCTCCAGCCCCTTCTCCATCCTCAGACACGCTCCAGCCCCTCAGCGTCCCTCCTGTCCTGAGTGTCCCAGAGCTGTCCCCAGCACTGGAGGCACCCCAGCAGCGCCAGCACACACCTTGCTGTATGCAATCTGTAGTGTCAGTGGGATTGCTTCCCTGTCTCCATCTATTCCCAGCCTTTTGCTGCCTGGACCTGCAGGGAACAAGGAGCAAATGTCACACAGGGGCTTTTTATCCCCAGCCCTCCCTGGCTGATGGTACAGCAGCACCCCCAGGACCTGCAGAAAGGGGGAAAAGGGTTTGCTGAGCACAGCTGTGGGGCAAAAAGGCAAAAAAAGAGAGAAAAGGTGGCTTAAAAGCTGCAGAAAGCAAAGAATCCAGAGAGGAATTACAACACAAAAGCGCTCTGCAGCACTGAGAGTGGCTCTGGCTGAGCCGGTGCAGAGGGGTCAGAGCTCCAGGGAAAACACAGAGCAACCACGAGGCCACGGTGCTCTCCCTGCCCCTGTTTGTTCAGGCAGATTTCTGCCCACATTAAGTTAGCCCTGGAACACCGGGACTGACACTTCCTAACTCGTTTCCCTCCCCCGCCCCCCAATAACTTTTTTGCAGCTGTGAAGCGGTGCCAGAGACGCCAAGGGGAAAACAGCGGAGTCAGCGCTGGCAGTTTCATGAGCTGGAGGGAAGAGCTCTTTGCCCAGGCCTGATTCTGGGGGAGCGGGGTGGGGACACTTCCCAGGCGGGCATTTGGTGGGCTCTGGTTGGAGCTCGAGCTCACACCAAAGCTCTTGGTGAAAGCCATGAACGTGTTCGGGTGCAGTAGTGGGGGTTGGCCATCAGGTGTCTGTGTGAGCTGCACTTCAGAGCATCCTGCCCCGGGCACCCTCGAGGAACTGCAGCCAGATGTTCCTGCCACCGCTTCTGCTCTCTGAATATCACTAAAGTTATAAATTCCTAACATAAAAGTACAGAAATTACACGCAGAGGGCTCCAAGCGCACGCACAAATCTGGCTTTGCCCAGTAAAATAAGGAGAAAAGAGGGGTTTTATAAATGACACTTTTGGACAAAGCACAAAGAGAAAGCAGTAAAAAGGAAAGATAAAGAGCTGCATATGGCAGGTGCTGATGAGAGGAAGGAAACAGGCTTGAAGGTGTTTTATTGTAAATCCATTCTAGAGTTCAGAGCAGCACAAACAATCAGGCATTGCCACGGTTTCTCTCCTGAAGGAAATACAGAACTGGGATGTTTCTCTCTTGAAGGGAATACAGAACTGGGATGTTTCACTCCCAAACCAGTGAGGAGCTGCCTGGATCCTCGCTCAGCCTGGTCCAGACTCCTCCTGCAGCCCAGGCTCCCCCAGCCCCTCCTTCCCTCCCAGCTGCGGTTTCAGACCCTCACAGCAGGTCAGGGGTGCAGAAGCAGCTACAGACCTGAGGCCTTGATGGCCCTGGTGGCTGCTGAGTGCCCCAGCTCCAGGGAGTGGATGAAGACCTCGGTCCTCTTCTCTCCCCCGATGAAGGTGAGCTGCCAGGGGGACAAGAGGAGACACGTGGGGGTGAGGGGACCCGGCCATGCCAGGCAGCCTTCAGCCTTCTCACTCCTTCCCACAGGACATGGGTCAGTTTGGGAAAATCCTTCCCCGTTCTCAAAGCACCTTTCAGCAGCTGCTTGGGGTGGCACCTGCCTTTAGCTGGATTTCAGAGTGTTTGAACAGACCCCCAAAACAACCCAAACCCCTCATGTTCACTTAAAACTCCACAGCCCACTGGGAAAAAACCCACAATGAGCCAGCAGCAGGGTCCAGGAATTGCTTTGGGAGCACAAATCCCTGGAAGAGCAGCACCTCTGCTCACCAAGCGCTGCTGCAGCTGGTCCTGAGCCACAGCCCCAAAGCAGGGGTTGCAGCCCCAAATTCAACCTTCCCCACCACATCTGCCCCAGGCACACAGCGGGGTGTGGAAAACTCGCCCCATGGAGGGGCTGGGTTTGGGAAGCAGAGCTCTGGAGAGATCCCAGCGATGTGAACAACCTGGCAGCACTGACAGGCACTGCCTCGTGCCATGGAGAAGGGTCCTGGGCTGGAAAACTGCTCGTGGCACCTCACGGTCTGGGCAGCACCCGGATGCCCTCAGTCCCTGAGCCAGGAGCATCAGCCTGGGCACCAGGGACAACCAGAGGACACCGAGCTCTGCCTCAGCAGCACGTGGTGGCTGTGCCACACCCCCAGGGCTTCACAGGCAGCTCCTGACCGGCGGAACAGGCAGAGCCACCCCCCCTTTCCCTCGCCAGGCTGGGGCTGAGCCCTGTGCCCACCTCGGTCTGGTAGAGCTGCAGCAGCACGGGGCGGGCGGCGAAGCGGCAGTAGTACAGGATCATGTCTGCCAGGATGGGCAGCTGCTCCTGGGAGTCCTCCTGGGGCTCAGCCTCGGGCTTGGCACACTGCGGTGGCAGAAGGGGCCAGAAACCTGACGGGGCAGGTGGCACCTCCAGCCACAACTGCCCACCCCACCCCACCGGGGATGGAAAACTCCCGCTGACCACCAGGAGCCCCATCTCCATCCCGTGCCCGTGCAGCACAGCAGAAGGTTCTCCAAAGAGCTCCCCGGTTGCCCGGGCACGGGGCACACCCCGCCCTGCCCCCGGCACACACGCACCTGGCACAGGACGTCCATGGGCAGGTTCATCAGCCCCAGGACATTGCGCTCGTACCAGGGGTCCAGCAGGCCAATGTAGTGGGAGATGTCGTTGGTGCTGCTCTCCGTCCCAGCCAGGGAGGGGTCCTGGAACCGGACACTGGGGTCACCCCGGGGTCCCTTCAGCCTGCCCCACCTCATACAGCACCCCCGGGCCGAGCTGAGCCCCGGTGACACCGCGGGGAGGGGACACCCACCTGTGTCCGGGGCAGGGGGTCCCCCAGGGACGGCGAGGGGTGCTGATGCATCTGCGGCGTCGATGGAGCCACGCAGCTCCTCTTCACGGGGACGTAGAAAAACTGCAGCCTGAAGTACCGTGTCAGGGAGGGGCAGGAGCTCTCCTTGAGCCTGGGGAGGCGGAGAGGCTGAGCAGAGCATCCCGGCGGGGCGAGGCACCCGCGGCCACCCCGCCCCGGCTCACCTGAGGTCGCTGTAGGCGCGGGCCACCTTGCCCGAGATGCGGTCGGAGCCGAACACCACGACGCGGAGCGTGGCCACCTTGGCGTCCTCGTCGTAGCTGAGGAAGGGGCGGCGGGGCAGCCCGAGGGGCCGGGGGGCGAGTGGGGCGGGCCCGCGCTGGCCCGNCGCAGCGGCAGCGAGCACGGCCCCGGGCAGTCCCGCAGCTCCCGCCGCAGCACCAGCTGGCTCTTGCTCTTGAACAGTTTGTAGAGCCTGTTGGTCAGCGACTGCCGGCACCGGGGGGACTTGTCCGCCTTCGGCTCCGTCCTGCCCGCCGTGTCCAGCGAGCTCTCGTCGCTGTCCTCGGCGTAGCCGCTGTCCATGCAGTCCTTCAGGCTGGACACGAACGACTTCAGGGACTTCCTGGAGACCACGGTCAGCTCCGAGATGGAGTCCTTGGAGGAGGTGAAGAGGGACACCCGCGAGGGCTTGGAGCCCTCCTCGGACAGCACCGAGTACACAGAGTCACTGGAGATGGCACAGAGCGGGGCCAGCAGCGAGTCCTGCTCGGGGGAGCCGCCGTCGGTATCCACATCCTCCTCCTCTTCCTCCTCATCCTCCTCCTCGTTCTCCGAGGCCAGGGGCTCAGCAACGCTGCACTCCTTGCTGAGGACATCGTTGAGAATGTCTGAAAGCAACCAGAGGGAGAAGGTGTCTGCAGCAGAGCCACTGCAAACGCGGTGACCCCAGACCCCACCGCCACCCCTCGTGGCCAAAGCTCTCCTCCCTCCTGGTGTCAAACAAGGAGCTGGAAACCTCCTCCCCAGTGGTTTTAGATTTCCACAAAAGGCTCAGTTGCAATGCAAAGCAAGATGTGTTTCTCTCCCCGAGGTTCTGGTTGGGTTCTCAAAAGGCAAACTCCAGATGGGCTTTGGCTTCCTTCCCACCCAGCTTTCACTACACCCTCATGTCTGATCCAGGTTTAACCGGAGGGCAGGAGCAAAGCCAAGCCTTTGGCTGATCAAACCCCAAACTGACCCACCCAGGCTCCTGTCAGGGCTGAACTTCACTGCAAAACCTGGGCCAGAGCTCTGCTCTCGCTTGCTGGGGCCAGCAGGGAAGGAACACAGAGCCTTCCCAGAGCAGACAAGGTTGTTCCAGGAATGGGGAGGAGAAAGACACCAGCTCAGCACAAGGGGAACCTTCTACTTCTCCAAAACTGCTGGGCCCGGCTGAGAGCTCAGCAAAGGCCCCCAACTCACCGAAGTTGTCCTGGTCCCAGCTGTAGGTGTAGCAGCGAGCGGGGGGAATGGGGATGGGGTGAAGCTTGCGGGGCTGGGCCTCGCCTGGGGAGAGAGGAGGGACAGGAGTTGGTTTGCAGGGTCCCCCTGTGCCACCCACCCCCTGCATGTCTTGGGCAGCCCAGGCCATGCTGAGCTCCGGTGGGGCTGTCCTTAGCCCCAAAGACGTGCAGCTGGAGGAGGGGACACTTCACACCTTTATGAGCCACCAGATGTCACAACTACCATCGGTTTCTTATTTCGTGCTTTCATCTCACCCCTAAGTTGTCCAAAGGCTGGACAATTCACTTTGTTGCTGTTTTAACGAAACCCTTTGTGGCTCTCGGTGTGGTTATCAACTGGGACGTGGGGCGGTGCTTTTTTATTGCAGCTGCTGCCCTCGGCTGCGACTCTGCAAAACCGCTCCCCACTGCTGCTGCTGCGGGGCTGAGCTGGCAGCAAACCCCGGGGAAGGGAGGGCTGGGGGATCCTCACCTGTGATGGCAGGAAAGGAGGCGGCCCCGGCGATGTCGCGCAGCACGGCCTGGAGCCGCTCCCGGGCCAGCGCGGGGTCACTGCTGGCGGCCGCCGCCTCCTGCGCATCGGCAGCGCTGGCGTAGAGCTCCGAGAGCTCCTCCAGGGGCTTGGACTGCGGAGCAGAGCCAGGGGAGACATTCAGGGGGTCCCTCCACTGAGGCAACACACGGGCAGCATCACTGACAGGGTGACTCTCTCCCCTCCGCTACCCCCAGCCCCTCAAGCCCCCCAGACTTTTCCAATGAAAATAAAAATTACTTTGAAAATACCCCAGGGGTTTCCTTCATTATTTTTTGCCTCTGCCCCAAGTGTTTCTCTGGTCAAACAAACACTTTTGCTGATTTTCAAGTCTGGGGGCCCTTCCTCTCTCCCCTTCAGGATGGGAAAGGGTGACAGGGTGAAAGAGGAGTGAGACCCCTGCACTCACTTCACCAAACACTTCAGATCTCAGATTTAACCTGAGGAGGGAAAGATGTGTATTCTTCCTCCCAGAAGCATTATCAGAACTCTTTTCCTTTGCCAAGCCAGCCCTATTTTGGGTAGGAAATCCAGCAGCCAAGTGCCCTGAACTGCTCCCTGTGGCACCCCGGGGTGGGCGCTGCCCCAGCCCACCTTGAGGAGGGGGTGCAGCCTGTCCAGGTCGCAGCGGGTGCCGAAGTTGGCCTGGTAGAGGTGCTCGAGGAGCAGCACCAGCGTGGAGTGCTGGGGGGGCTCGCTGGAGCTCAGCTTCTCGGCGATGGACAGGAACTCGCTCTGCACCTCCGAGCGGTTCAGCAGCAGCACCGTCCTGGGGACAGGGACAGCGGTCAGGCCAGGACACCGAGCCCAGACAGGGCTCCAGCCCAGCAGCCACTTGGCCTCACTGGACACGAGTGGCACCGAAACATCTCCCTCCTGAAGGTGCAGCCCAGAGGAGAAGCGTTAAGGATGGCACAGGTCTGTCTGCCAGCCTCATTTCCCTATTTACAAACGAGGATGGCGGGGAAAGGCTCAGCCCTCGAGTGAGGTGCAAAGTCTGACTGCTCAGAGCTGCAAGGCTTTCCCTCCTCGCTGCCCTGGGGCTGGGATGGACTCGCTTCTGGCTCCTGTCAGGGTGGTGGCTCCCGAATTCATGGATCACGGCATCTCCCAGCTGTTCTCCAGCATGCGCTGAGATCAGCAGCTCCCTGGGGAGGAGGCTTTGCCTTCCCCACATCTCAGCCCGGCAGGGTCATCGGCACAGGGAGCCCATAGACCCCATCCCAAACCTCTGGAAATGCCTCAGCTGCTCTCCTCACCCTTCCCACAGCTCAGCCCGGCTTTCCAGCCCTCCTCCCCAGCCCCTGGGAGATGCTGCAGCAGTGCCAGCCCGCGGGGATGCCACGGGGAGCCCCCAGCAGTGCCACACTTACACCGTGGAGCTCTGGTAGTTCTTCACAGGCAGCCCCTGCTCCGTCCTCACCAGCCTCTGGAAAGTGATCCCTGCAGAGAGAGCAGCGGAGTGAGGCACGGAGCCCCTGCTTGGAGCGGGAATGGCAGCACCAAGAGTGGGGACAAGGCACAGCCACTGAGTGAGGGGGCCAGTCCAGGAGCGGGGGAGCTCGGGAGGGAAAGGGTAAAATCCCAGAGTGATGGGAAATCACCCACAGGATGGGACAGGAGAACTGCTCCAGCCCCAGTCCCTCCTGCCCCACTGCTCGTGTGGGATGGGAATTCCACGGATGACATTCACCAGCTTCTCCCTCCTGCTTTAGCCCCATGCAGCCTGGATGTCACACAGGGCCAGCAGGTCACTGCCACCTCCCCTCCTGCAGGGCTGGAGCCTGGGCTGATCCAGCAGGAGAGAGGCTGTGGGCTCTTGTGCCTCCCTGGGACTGTCTCCAGGTGACATCAGATGGATCTGGGCTGGGTGGCAACAGCAGAGCCCTGTCACCCTGACCAGCAGGGCAGGGGCACAGCTTGGGGAAACCTTATGGCATCAGCAGGATCCAGCACCCTCATCCATGCAGGCAGCCACATCCCACCCAGCTCAGCACCCCTGGGGGGCCCAGCACCCTCGGGGGGCCCCCCCTGAGCCACAGAGCCGGGGCAGCAGGGACCCCTCCTGCAGAGGCACAGCCCCTGGCTGCAGATCAAAGCCTTGCCACTCCTGGCAAATATTGACAGCGGCTCATTCTCCGTTAACCTTTATCCCCATCCCAATAAAAAGCTTTGGCCTCAGCCCCCAGCAGGTCAGGGGGCCATGTAGCAAGCCTAGAAGAGCCTGGAAGGTCCTGGCAGCTGAGCAGCAGGGGACACAGCCACACTGGTTCTGGAGAGGGATTCCCAAACCCAGCAGCCAACGCCTCCCACACGGCGCCTTTGGCAGGGGGAGAAAATCCACTCTGCTGTGGGAGGGGGAAAGCTTTGGGACCAAAGTCCCCCCTCACACAGCCTGGGGCACCGGGGATGGTACAAGAACGGGGTGCAGGAACCCCCACCCAGCACCGGAGCTCTCCAGAGGTGTGAAAAGCACAGCCCTGACCAGGGGCACAGCAATAAATGACCAAGAGGGAGCTGGGGAGCCCCACAAGTGTCCCCATGTCCCTGTGGCCCTGCAGCCCCAAGCTGCACACAGCAGGAGCCCAGCCAGACCCTGCCCGGTGGCCGTGGCCGTTTGTGCTGGGGGTAAAGCAGCCAGCCCAGAGCTCCCACTGCACAGGTTGGGGTTTTTCCATCTTTTTGTTCCTTTGAAAGCACTTTTCATCCCATCTCCAAGCTCCCATCTCCCAGGGATCGCTGTCCTGGCAGAGACCCTGCATTTCACATCCCCCAGGGCTCCCAAAAGCAGCTTCTGAGTTTGAGGAGGTGGGGAACACCCCCAGCCTCAGCCACATCCCCCTCCCAGGCCTCCCAAGCCCTGCCCAGGATTAAACACGGGCTGCAATGTGCTCTGTGTGATAACAGCTCTTCAAAAGCCCCCGAAAGGCAGGGAGATTAGGGAAAAGGGCTTTGAGAAATAATTGGAAGAGTTGCTCCATTGGGAACCACAGGACATCTGCAAGGAGTCCTTAATTAAGAGGAGCACTGGTGCTGCCCCTGGATGTGCCCAGAGCTGGGTCACAAGGAGCGTCTGGGCTGGAAAGAACAATCCAGGGAGTCCCTCAGCCCTGTGGAAATCTCCATGGAAGAGCAGGCTCGGAGGCTCCAGCCACCCTGATGCCCATGAACGGCCCCACTGTTGTCCCCCCACTGCACCACTGAGCACCTCGAACAAAGGCCAGGCTGGGGAAAAGACCCTCCGCGCTGAAACCCAGCCAGGAAATCGTTACCCAGCTGGCTAATTGCCTCTGATCAGGCTGCGAGAGCCCGGGATGCTCCGTGCACTCAGGGCACCCACCAAGCACCCCCTGCCCTGCTCCTGCAGGGGAATCCGGTCTCACCCCGTGCTGGACCACCCGGGAATGCCATCCTGAGGGAGGATGGAGGGCAGGCTCCTGACCCCCTGGAAAAGCTGAAGTTTGGGATGGACCCTGCGCTCCCAGCATTCAGGAAGCAAGGGGGGAACAAGACAGGAGCAGCAGGGGTAAAAACCCTGGGCAGGGCTGGGTTTGGGGTTGGCAGACCCCAGGCAGGGCTGGGGTGCTCACCTGGCGCCTTCAGCTCGTTGCTGATGAAGGTGAGCAGCTCCCGGAAGGTGTCACAGTAGGGCACGGGCCAGGTCAGGAAGCTGTGGTAGACCCTGGCAGCTTTCAGGAGCAGCTCAGAGCCGGGTGGGAGGTGAGGAGCCTGCGGGGACAGGGACAGGAGGTCAGAGAGCAGCAAAGACCCCGAGTGCTGCGTGAGGAACTGCAGGGCTCAGGCTGGAAGCGGCAGCAGGAGGAGCAAAGCAGAGGTTCCCCTGAGCCACCCCATCTCCTCCCACGGAAGGGCTGCAGGATCCCCTCTGGGCACAGGTCCAAGGAGCTCCTTCCCAGCCTCCCCAGCCTTGGCTCACATGCCCAAGCCCAAACAGAAACTCCCTTTGCAGCCCCACAAGCCGTCCAGATGAACTGCACACAGCCCGTGCTTGTGCGGGGTCTGGCAGCAATGATTTCCTCGGGATAATGATGCATTGTGCTGGTAATAATAATAATAATAAAAAAAGTATTTCCTGGGAAGGCTCTGCTCCCTTCCATTCACGTCGCCCGTGTATTTTGCTCAACTATAAAGGGTAATGAAAAAATTCCCCTTCATTGTCCATCTCCCTTTCTGATTAGCTCAGCCTTAAAAAAATAGCTTAAAATCCCTGAAGTTCATTTTCTTTGTCTCCCAACTTGTGCAATGGTTGCTTGATCCTGATCCTTATGGGCTCGTATGGAATCTTTCTTTTTTGGGATGAACTGATGAAAGCAGACTGGGATGTTCCAGCCAAAGGACCCCGATTCTGGTCCTGCCCCGGGCTGGGATCGGTGCAGCAGCCTCAGCACTTACGTAGAGCACGGCAGAGTAGAAGAGCAGGGCCAGGGGCGTCACCAGGTCGTAGTCACACCTCTCCTGCACCTGCGGGAGCAGCCCGAGGGCACAGGGATGAGCTGCCGGCCAGGAGCACCGCCCGAAATATCCCCGGAGGTGCCGGGAGACTCCAGCCCCCAGCCCCCCCATCCCATCACCACGGCCGGGAGATTCCCTCATCTCCACGGGAAAGATTCCCTCATCTCCACGGGAAAACAGCCCCCAAAGCCCCCCTGACCCCCAGCGTGGGACGGGCAGAGCAGCACAACCTCCTGCTCTGTCTTGTCCCGGGTCTGGCCAAGCACCCAACCCCCTTGGATGCTCCTGATCCTTGAAATTCCATGGGAGTGGCTCAGAGCTGCAGGCAGCTGGGGAAGCTGGGCAGCACGGTGGAATCCAGGGGATGGAATCCAGGGGATGCAATCCCAGCCTTTATGCCAGGGAATAGCCAGCAGAACCCTCGCTGAGGGCTCAAGGAGACACTCGCAGATGATCTCCCCTTTGAGCTCAGCCCAAAGTGCAATAAAGCCTCACCTAAACCATGCTGTACCAAACCCCTCTCTGCACCCAGAGCAGTTCCAGCCATTAAAAGAATATAAACATGAGTAGCCTCGACTGCTCGCAGCTCCACAGCCTCTTTCCCATGAAATGGAAGCCAGCATTCACCCCTCACATGAATCCCAGCGCTGGGGATTTGGCAAACACATCCCTGTTTCCTGCTGCAGCAAGGGACACCTCCAAGGCCTTCCTGGCCGCAGCCCAGGATGACCCTGCTTGACCAGTGATGCCTCGAGCTCCCCTGGCACATGGTGGAGCTGTGGCAGGTCCATCCCATTGTCCCTGCTCTGTTTTGTCCCCTGGCTGTGACCCCACTGCCACCTGCCAGGCTGCTGTGCAGTGCAGATCCTGCCTGTGGTCCCCAACGTCCCAGCCCCACAGGAAACCCGGCAGAGCCCCAGCGACGTTTCCACCAAAAACAACAGGAAATTTTCCATTTGCTCTGCTGTGGAGCGGCAGCTCCTTGGCCACGGCCAGGGGAGGGCTGAGGAAGGCTGGGGGATCTGCAGAGCCCCTGCACGGGGCCGAGCAGCGCCTTGGGGGATCAAAACCCATCCCTGGGGATCTGCAGGGCTGCCCAAATAATGGACACGGGCTTTTCTTTATGGCACCTGCTCCCACCAGAGCTCTGGACCTGCTGACCCAGCCCCACCCAACCCCAAGCACTGGTGCCCAGCAATATCTTGTGACCCAAAATCCCCCACCCAGCGTTGCCAAAGCCCATCCTGAGCAAGCCCCGGAGCTGCCGATGCCTCAGGAGCTGCAGCTCCCCCCAACAGCCCCCACTCACCTCTTTGGTCTTGCCCAGGATCTTCTCCACCAGGATGAGGTAGTTACCGGCGTCCCGGCTCACCAGCTCCTGCAGGCTCCAGCAGTTCAGGCACAGCCCGGCTGTGGGGACAGAGCTGCGGGCACTCACAGAGCCACGGGCACTCACAGAGCCGCGGGCACTCACAGAGCCGCGGGCACTCACACTCTAGTCCCTAAATCCAAGGAATTTGCCCCAAGAGGCCCAGGAGACTCCCAGCAGGAGTCTTTATGGCCAGCCTCCCACAGGGAAACTGGCACTGAGGAGCTGCTGCCCTCAGTGCTCATCCATCCGGCTGTGCTCCGCCAAAGCAGCCACCCAGCACCAGTTGTTTTTTCTTAAGACAGAGAATGAGTCAGGTTTATCTGCCAGCAGCACAGGCAGCCCAGGGAACACCCTGTCCCCAGCTGGGGGACACGTGGGGCTGGGGCAAAGGCAGGACTAAGCTGGGCTTATCCCAGCACCCCACAGAGCAAGACTGGACTGAACCCAGCATGGCAGTGACCCTCAGAAACCCCTCCTTCGGGAGGGCAGAGCCCCAGCAGAGCCTCTGCAGAGCCAAAGGAAAATCCCCCTGTGGGAGAAGAACGCAGCAGAGCCCTGAGCAGGCAGCGGGGGCCGGGCAGGGCTGCACGGGGAGCCTGGGCCCGGCTGCGATGGTTATCAGCACCAAAGATGCCAGGATCGGGCACAGCGGCCCCGGGGGCGGCCTCGGAAGGATGAGGCTTTGCCATTTCTTTTCTGAGAAGTGCCCCAAGATGCCCTCTTCCTCCTCCTCCTCCTCCTCCCACACCAGCTCCTTCCTGGCCTCGGGGGTGGCATTTCCCCGCAGAGTGGGCAGCTGTCAGTCGGAAACCCAGCAGCGCTGGAGCAGAAGCGGCACCTCGCGAGCTGCCCACGGCGCCGGGCCGGGCACGGGCTCCTGGTGCCGTCAGAGCCACACAGCCCGGGGTGCGGGGAAAGCAGAAGGCTCCGCTTCCTCCTGCCCCAGACCTGCCGCCACCACTTCCCCACAGAGGGAGGGGGTTGCTCCCAGGGGCTGCCCAGAGGAAGGGGCAGCTCGGGGCAGTTGGCACAGAGGGGGCTGGAGGTGCCCAAGGACAGGCACAGCCCAGGCCCGGCAGCCACAGCATCCCTTGGGAAGCACAGCAATCCATGGGACAGGGAAGGTGGGTAGGGATGTCCAGCACAGGGCACCTCCCGGCACTTCCACCCAGCCTGGGCAGAGATTTCAGCAGGAAAACCCCGCACAAGCCTGGAGAAATCAGCGCAAAGGGTAAAACCTGCCAGATTTAGTAACCAGGAACCTTCATTGTGCACCCAGAGCTGGAGGATCCTGAGCTCAGCTGGTCAGAGCCAAAAACATCCAGGCTGTGCTTCAATCCCTGTGGGAGCCATTGACTGGGGAGCTGGACTGGCTGGTCCTGGTGGGTCCCTTCCAACTGGGAATATTCTGGGATTCCAGGAAGAGTCTCAAACATTGCTCAGTGACTAAGCCAGAAGAGCCCCACACCAGATCCTGCTCCTTCCCTGTGAGGGTGTTTAGAGGACTGCCAGGATCTGCTGTCTCTCTGATCCCTGTGGGAGAGACACAGCAGCTCCATTCCACCCCTGGATCATTCCAGGCACTGGGTGCCCTCCATTCCACCCCTGGATCATTCCAGGCACTGGGTGCCCTCCAGCCTCTCCAGCAGCTTCCATCCGCCAGGATCCTCAGGCCCCTCTCCCACCTCTGACTCCACAGCACAGCATCCCCAGCACCACCAGAGCCAAGCCCAGGGCTCTCCTTCACCAAAAACTCCTATTTTTTTTTTTTTTCCTGCCCCTCAGCAGGCTGCCCCCAACCCCTGCCCTACACACCCCAATCTTCACTAATGAGCCAGAAAAATTATGAAGTCATTGTTTCAAGGCTTCCCCACCCCAAAGAGCAGCGCTGAGGGGCTGGGATTGGAGCTGTGAGTGACACAGGAACTGATTGATGGTAATTGCAGCAGAGGTGAGCTCTGGACACGCAGTGACCTGCTTGGCCACGGGGGCTCCTCTGGCCACGCGCTGTCACCGTGCCAAGCACGAGGCCACGCTTCCAGGAACCAGGAATGTGGGTCACACTTCAGGGCCTGCTTCCCAGAGCGGGGGAGAAGGAAAGGACACAGGAACCTTGGGCAGAACTGCCCAAACCAAGCCCCGAGGTGATGCTACAGCGTGGAAGTGGCACCGCTCCTGTGGGTGTGAGGGCAGGGCAGAGGGATTCCTCTGGGATTTGGCAGCAGGTGGGACCCTGTCTGCAACTCTTTGTTGACTTGTAGGGAAAAAGAAAAGCAGGAAGGGTTGAAAGAACTGCAGGGACAAAAAGAGATCAGAATCTGACAGCCCCCAATTCCTTCATCCACGAGAGGGATTCAATCACATCTCACAGACACAGCTATGAGGCAGAAAGGTCAAAACGACATTCAAAAATTATTTCTGCTCGTTACTGCTCTGCCCTCACCACGTCAGCCCCAATCCCTTCACAGCCCCCTGACCAAGGCTCAGCTCTTTATGGCCAGCACAGTATCTGAGCCAGGGTTAACTGATAACAACATCTCGGTGCTGTGTGGGACAATGCAGCACGGAGCACGCCCCTGGCCCGGGGGCCCCGAGCATCGAGGCAGGGCTGGCTGATTGCACAAAGGAGCCTCTCCTCGTGCTGAACAAAGCTCCCAGCTCACTCAGGGACAGCTGGCAGCACGCACGACTGCCCTGCTGAGCCCTTACACGGGTCAGACCTGACATGACCTGTTCAGGGTCTTGGGACATCTTCCTGTTCCAGCAAAATGTCCGGGAAGCCTGACCAGGTTGGACGCCACCTCTGACTCTGACCACTGGAAGGGAAGAGGCCTCCAGCAGCACCAGCAGCTCCCTCTTACACAGAGAGTCCCAGGTGGGACACCCCACCAGGGGCCCCGGGGGATCACAGAGAGAGAAGTCTGTGGTTACCAGGTCACCTACCAGCCCATCTGCTGGACACAGCGTCCCTGCTAAGCCCGTGGAGACACCTTTCCAGCGCGTGGTAGATCCTGTCCTCCGTGCACGTGGTGTGCTGCATTTTAATTCATCTCCTGGATAAAAGAGGGAAGAAAGAGGAGAGTCAATAAAAGATTGTCCTTGGCGGCTCCAATGTCCTCTGGTGATGGTCACAAACCCACCCCAAGTGGCCAGGGAAGGCTCCAGGACTGTGCCCTTGCTGCCACACAGCCAGCATGAAGGAAAGGTCCACATGGCCCTGTGGCAATGGTGGGAAACACCGAGGGGATGTGAGGACATTGTGAAATTGTGATTGCAGCCCCGTCACATCCCACCTCTCCTCCAGGGCCCAGGGTGAACCTGAACCTTGGCTGGCAGTGCCCGTGCAGGGGAGGAAGGGTTTGTCCCACCCGAGCCGTATCCATCTGCCCGGGACACCAGGAACATCAGAGCCGCTTCCCAGGGTCGCTGCTCCGATGCTCCTGATCTGAGCAATCAGAGGTGACCAGGAGGACATTCCCTCCTCCCCTGCAGTCCAGGGGGACCTCGGGGCAGGTGTCCCCCTGTCCCAAAGCACAGACATGGGTCCACCCCACAGACTCTTTGCCTCTCGTTTAGAAGCAACGCAAACGCACAGGAACGATCCAGGAAGAAGCAATAAAAGCCGTCAGTGGCACAAAACCACCTGCAGGGCAGCCTTTGCTTTCACCCTGCACAGCACCTCTGCCACACACCCACATCATTCCCAAAGCCACCCCAGAATGCTCAATTCTCTGCTCACTTGGCCAACATCTGCTGCCAGTACCCAGCAGTGGCTGTGCCCATCACAGCCCCACCCGCCCCGAGCAGGAGCCGCTGTGACCTCGGCAGAGGCTCCACGGCCCTCCCTGCCCCGGGCACTCAGCACGGCCACCTCCTCCCACCCTTCATTGCCAGCAGCTCCCCCAGAAGGGCTCAGGACAGCTGTGCCTGGCTGCTGGAGCTGCCTGAGAACACAGGGAGGCACCTCCAGCCCTGCCCCTGCTCTGGAGAGGATCGGCCAGCAGCTCCCCAGAGGTGACAGCAAACACACCCTGAGCACCACTGAGCTGCCCGGTGCACGCGCTCCCCTGCACCCCGGACAGGCTCCTGGGCTCCTCCTCTTGTGTGCCACTGCCAAAGCCTGGAATTGGGCTCTGCACCAGGACTTTTACCTGAGGGACGCGAGAAACGCTCCGGAGCCGCGCGAAGGAGCGGGGAAATCGCAGCCCGGCGCCTCAGCCATGCTTGCGGCAGGAGAAAGGGGTGAGTAAGAGCCCAGAGTGACTCACAGGCACCTTTGCAACGCTCAGCTCAAAAAACAGCTCAGTTTAGGCACAGCTCGGTCCTCAGAGGGGAACGGGCTCCTCACCCCACACCGACCCCACCATCCCTTCCCTCGCATCTCAGCACACAACAGGCGGGGAGTTTAAAACAAAATACACCCAAGATATCACCGTAACTTTCAGACCACAAAACGCACTCTCTGGGTGGTTTTTTCCTGCGGTGCCATGGACCACACATGAACCTAAACCTCCTCTCCCAGGGCAGTGCTTATGGAAGCATTTTCCGTGGGAAAGGCCTCGCTTTGTCCACCACAGCCGAGCTGAAACTTTGCAACCTTTTCTGCTGCGTCCTCCCCCGGCTGTCCCCTCCTTGCCACCCACGCTGAGCACGATGACAGGGCTGGGGACGGTTCTGGAGAACGTAATCTGACTTTCAGGAGCCCTTGTTAAGCATCTCCAGAGCATCAAAAAAGCAAGTGCTGATGTCAAGGGTTTGGAAAAAGCTTTGCTTCTTATGAGGGCGTTGAGCACCTTCACGTGGCATCGCCCCAGTGGTGGCACAGCTCTCTCCACACAGCAGGGACAACAGCTGGTTTTAAGAGCCCCATGTCCTGAGAGAAACCCAAAGCCTCAAGGTTTTGCCCCATTTTTCAACAGATGCCCAACAATTCCCAATGTCAGGGCTCAGGGCAAGGTTGAACCCATCCCCTCTGAAGGTGCGAGTGCCCAAAAGGGTAATTTATGATAATTAATTTATAATCATTTTCTAAAAAAGCACTGATTAAAGTGAGTGAGAAAAGGCCCAGCACACCAAAGCTCAGCTTGGGAAGTGTCCTAAGATCATTTGTGCAATTGTCCTTGCACAGGTGCCAGATCCTTGGGGAATTTCCATCCAAGATTGCTTAGTTCAGAGGCCTCATTAATCTCTGTGGGACACAGTTACAAAGGTGATCAGACAAATTAAATATTCCTGGTAATTAACACCAAACTGGTAAACATTTAGATGGGAAGTGGGAACTTGCTGATAACTGGTTTTAACATTTTCCCTTGTCCTGCTTGAGGCAAAAAGTTTGTAAAAATGAAAAAAAAAAAAAAAAAGAGCAGTTTTTAAATAGTATGAAAGAAAAAATTACCAACAAAAAAAAGTCTTTTCCTGCTGAGCTGGGAAGGCACCAGAGGTCACGGGAAGCCCTTGGGGTACCACAGGTCCCTGACAGGGACTTTCCACTCTGCTGGGACCCACTGGGGTTCCCCCACCTGCCTCCAGTGCCCTTTCCCTCCCAGGGCTTTTCTCCTGCTCAGGATCTGCTCACGCCCAGGAGCAGAAGGTCCCTCAGCACAGCTGGGACAGGGCTCAGAGCTGCCTTTCCAGCAAGGAGAAACCCTTGGCTTCTATTAAGGTCCACCTGAGTCCCATCCTCAACACTCAAAGGACTTCTCTGAGCTCCTCCTGCAGTGCTGGAGCCCAGGACAGCCCCCAGGAGATGGGAACGGAGGGAAGGGCTCCAAGATCAAGTCCAAAGTGGGTGTTCCGAAATCAAGGAGCGAAGAGGATCAGACCCCCCATCCCAGGACACCTCCCACCCACCCTGGAGCAAATCCCTGGAGCCTGGGGGGCTCCACCACGATGCCCTGGGGAGGCACCACCCGAGGCAGCAAATGCTCCAAAATCCACTCCTCCAGGAGAGCAAACCCAGGCAGACACAGAACAAGCTGAGATCTCCCCTCCCACCACAGCAAATCCCAGCAACATCTCCTTGAGATGCCCAAGGGCCCGAAAGGACCTGGCAAAGACCTTTCCAGAGGGGATCCTGCAGTGGACAAGCAGCCACTGCCCCACCGGTGCTGGGGAAAGCCCCCGGGTACCCTCGGGGCAGGACAACGCCCTTTCCTGCCCCGATTGTTCTGAGCCTGAGCATCCTGGGCAGGAAACGGCAGAGGAAAAACCAGGCCCTCGGCCCTCGGGAGCAGCTCTGAACGCGCTGCCCAGGTTTGGGGACAGCGGCAGTGGGTGGAGGGACACGGATGCCTCGCCGGGGTTGGTGCCAGGACGTGGCTCAGCATCTGGATCGATGCTGCTGAAGGGCTTTGGGCACTGGGGGGACCAGAACGAGAGGCTTGATGAGGCTGAAGGAAACAGGAGCTTGGGCTGATGCTGCATCAGAAGGAAAATCACTAAATCTGGTTTAAAGCAAAGGGATCCTACCCAGAGCTCTTTTCAAGGCCAGAGCCTCACACAACCTCCCCAGCAGGGTCATCATCTCCTTCGAGCTCCACCTCAGCTTCCTGCCTCCTCCAGTTCATCCTCCAAAGGGGCAGCAGGGGAACTTTGGGGGATGTGTCCTCACTGCAGAGGCAGAGCTGGATACGGAGCTGTGCCGGGCAGGGGAGCAGCACACGCCTGGTACCTGCTCCTCCAGCGAAATCACGTTTTTCTTAGATTACAGAGGAAAATCTTGGGTTTCAACTCTTTGCTTGCAAGTTGTTACTGCCTCCCCTGCACCTCCACCTCACACAGGAACCAAAGATAGAAACCCGGAGCGAGGGAGGGAGCAGCTGGAGGAAGCCTTTGTAGAACACGGGGCAGTGCGGGGAGAAAGCTGCGATTTTCAAGAAAATCTTCAGCCTCGGTGTGTTTATCAGCCGAGCGAGAGCTCTGCACGGAGCGGGAGATGAGGCCGATAAGGCGCTCGCTCAAACCACACCAAGGCAGGGTATCAGATGATCCAGGAGCAGCTGGTTTGACAAACATCCTCCCGGGTGCCTGCAGAGGAGGCTGTGCCATGAAAGCCCCCGGCACCGCACGGCTCCTTATAGGGCCGGGTTCCTGTTCCTGTCCCGCTGAGCGGGGGCAGAGGCTGCTGTGGTGCTGGGGATGAGGACACACCAAGCCATGGCAGGGACTGTGAGGGACAGTCACTCCTTGGGCTGCAAACCCTCACCCCAGGGAGTCCCCACACCCTGAGCCAACAGGGAAGAGGCAGCAGAGAAGGAAGGCAGAGAGTCGCTCCAAAAACCCCGACCAAGCCCTGACTGACCCAACCCAGACCAAGCCCTGAATCCTGACCAGGGACAAACTGACCAAAAGCAGCCCCTGACGAGGCCACAGAGGGGAAACACGAGGGAAATCCACGGATGTGTCACCACTCCCATCTCTGCAGATCCACCTGCACCCTCCTCACCCACCCAAGCAGTGTTGGCTTGCTGGGAGCATCATTTCTGCTCCCAGGTGGTGACAGAGGCTCAAGAGCAAGGAATAGGAGTGAAAAATTTGTCCCAAGGTCTGATTTCTTCAGGAGTCAATCACAGCAGTGCCTGGACACCCCATGGGACTTCCCCTTTGCTTGTCCATAAAGTGAGGAGCCCAATGACTTGGAACAGCTCTGAAAGGAAGATTTTCACAGCAATCGGTCCCCAGCTCTGGGACAGCTTGACATGCACATACAGAAAGTCTTGATGGAATAGATGAGCAACAAGCCAGGATACGAACCTTATGAATCATATATGTGATATAAATATATATACCAACCTTAAAACCACTCTGGGATTGGCACATAATGCAGGAATCTGAGCAAACTGCAGTGCTTGGAAGGGAAGTGGGAAAGAGAGGTTTAGGCACTGATTTCATCTCACAGCAGAAGATAGAAGTCCTGGCACAGGAAGAAAATCTGCTTCTGGAATAAGAAGAGCACCTGCGTGGGCACCGTGGGGTGTCCTTGGCAGCAGTGCAGGAAGGGGGGCTGAGCCCAGCCCGAGGAATTGAAAGGTGACCTGTGATTCATCCAAACTGCCACCAGCTGCAGTCACACAGCTCTGAGAGCCACGGACCTGGGGCTGCTCAGCCCCTGTGGGGGACACCCACGACGGGCACTGTGCCCTGCCTGTCCCTCCCCACCAAATGCAACATCCCCAACATCACCCAGCTTGTGGCAGAGCTGCAGTGGAGAAGCCCAGCCACAGATCCAAGCCCTGAGATGCTGCTTTGCACAAAGCCCAAATTAACTCACAGTTCCCATTCCCAGGAGCAGAAGGCTCTGTGGGAAGGCACAACGGTGGCCATGGTCAGTCCATGGCCAGGGCACGGACAGATCCCTGTCAGACAGCGGGGAAGCGAAGCCTGACCTAAGAACTGCACATCTGTGTGGTCAGTTCTGTGCTGCTCTGTCTGTCGGGCTGACCACAGCCACAGAGCACCAGGATGTGGCAGGAAGAAAGATCGGCAGTCAGAGGGGGAAGGTCTCCAGCTTAGGAAAGAGCTTAAAAACACTCTGCAAGCGAAGGATGGATCATCATCCACACAAGGGAAAAATAACATCCAGGAGAGGCAGAAATAAGGGAAGTGCTCTGCCGTCTGCCTGAAATGAGCAGTCTCTGGTCATCAGCTGTGTCTAATTTCTAATTCTTTGTCTTCACCAGCAAACCCACCCGAGGCATCAAACCCCAGCTAAAACCTGGAGGTCGGGACAGCTGTGTGCCCTGGGTGCCAGGCAGGGCCAAAATCCCAAATCCAGACACAGCCTCTCCCCGGACCAGGCAGGACTGACTTTTCTTGCTCAGGGTCCCTCTGGTGCTTCGCTCTCAGGGAAGGGCGAACCCAGCGAGCTCTGAAGGCAGCAAGACCAGGGGAGGGCGAGAGAGGGACAGGGGACAGAGACAGGGACAGCACAACCGCACGTGTGACACCGGCAGCACTCAGCATCGCGTAACCCCGAGCAACGCCACCCAAAAAGCCCCAAATCCCCCGCCCTGAGCACAGCCAGGGGAGGGGTGGCCCTGGTGTGGGACCGCCCTGAGCTGTGACCCCTCTGCGGAGCCGGGCGAGGCTGCCGGGGCTCAGCAGCCCGAACCCGCGGTGGGAGGGCAGCAGAGCCCGAAGCGGCAGCGCTCTGCTCGCTACTCACGAGTGGTTTTATCGCCCCAGCCCCCCCGGCACAGCCTGGCCCGGCTCAGCCGGCCCCGGGATCAGAGCAGGAAACCCACAGGAGGCTCAGAAAAGCCTAAGACGAGTCAGCCCCACTCAAAGCCCTCCATCCTAGCCCTTGGTGTCGCTGCAAAGGGCAGTTATTTAATGGGATTTCTCAAGTCCCAGCCCCAAGATTACCTGCATTAGCAGCCGGGGCTTAAGGCTGGGCTTGGGAGGTGAAGGCTCTGTGAATGCCAGAAAAATAAACCCAAGAACGGGCAAGCAAACATCAACAGCTCCAAAGTGTAACTGCCTTTGTTTGGGAGATTTGGAGATAAAGGCTCCACTGAAAGAAAAAAATTCAAAATATCAGGAGCAGGGTCCCAGCACTGCCCACCTCAGCTGTCCTTCGCTCTGCGATCTGCTGTCCCCCAGCTGATAAAGTCACAGAGATGTTGCTGCAGCGTCAGCAGCAGCACCCACACCACTCCCAGGGCAAAACGAGCCCGTGGGGGCTCCCAGCATCACGGACCAGCTGCCAAGGAGGCATCTTTGCCACGTCCCTCCTGCAGGTCAGCACAGGAGGCGGCCTCAGGAGCAGCTTCGATGATAACGGAGATGCTTGACCTGAAATTTAGGATTAAGTTGTCCCCAGGGTTCAACCAAAGCAACAAACTGAATCACGGGAGGAGCAAAACCAGGGCTGCAAGAGACTCAGCAAAAAGAACAAAATAATCAGAGAAACTGCTCTGAGGTGAGGGAATTCCTCGGTGGACGGAGAGGATTCCAACAAGATGCATCTGCCCAGAGGGTGCACAAGGAGAGACCTGGAGAGAGGGGGTCTCAAGGACGCAGAACAAAACCTTGACACTCATCATTTCAAAACAGCGTTCGCCCTCATCTGACTGTGATTCAAAAAGCAAAAATCAAGCCAGAAAAAAATGAAACTTCTCATTCCCGATCGAAGGAGACATTTTGCTCCACACACCAGTTTGGATTCCCAGGGCAAAGAGGAAGCCCCCAGCTCTCCCCGGGTGGGAACCTGCCCCCGAGGACGCTCCTGTGCTGGTTTGCCCTCCTGCAGCATCCCTGACACAGCCAAACCCCAGGCTCTGACTGTGCCCCTGTGTCTCCAGGACTCCCCAGTCACTGCCACTCATTCCCACTCCCTGTGGAAACACTCGGGGCTTCCTGGGATCGGGAACAAGGCTTTAACCCCGTGCAAGGGCAGGTGAAACACCTGGGTCCGGGTGGGGACCTTCCCGGCAATTCCCCCTGCACAGGAGGCAGAACTTCTGCCCGGGGCAGTGCCCAGCCCTGAGCAGAGACCAGAGAGGGGCGGAGTGTCCTCACCGGGGATATTCCAGAGCTGCCTGGACACCATCCTGTGCCCTGAGCTCTGGGATGGCCCTGCTGGAGATGAGCCACCGGGATCCCTTCCAGCCTGGCCCATCCTGGGATTCTGTGATCCCGAGGGCTCCCTAAACCCCGAGCGTTTCCCCCTCAGAGCTGCCATAAAATCCACAATTATCCTGTGGTTTTCTCAGCCTCTCCACCTTTTCTATTTTAACCTGCAGCACTCACAGCTCAGGTCACACCTGGGTTCAGCTGGGTACTCGGGGCTGTTTCTGTGAGGTGCCTGGATGGTCTTTCTTTTAAATATAATTTTCTAAAAGTAGAAACAGCACAGGTTGAGCCAGGCGAGGTCACTCTGCCAGCACAGCGGAAGGCTCGGGGCAGATCCCGACTTCCCACCTCAGCGCTCCCGGGCTGGCAGCAACTTATTCCCCTTCTCACTTACCTCCGGGGAGACCTCAAGTTATTTCCGTGCTTTTAAACGTCAAAACGTTCACTCCAAATAGCCGCGAGGTGATTTTGCCGGAGTTCAGGCTGGTGGCTCCCAGCTGCAGCTCCCGGCTCGCCCCCGGCAGGGATCTAAAGACGCGGCGAGCTGATGGGGGTCACCTCCCGGGAAGTCCAGCTCCCTCCGGGAATATCCCGCACTCTCCGAATTAACGGGGAGGTGTAAAGAGCCGGCTAATTAACCGGCCTGGCCCCCGTGCCTTTAGGGCAGCCAATTAGCGGCAGTTCGCCCGTGCCGGCGGTGGGTCCGCGGCGGAGAACACCCGCGGCTGCTCGGGGAGCGCACCCCTCCCGTGGGTGAAGCGCAGAGCGCTTCTGGTCACAGCTCTGTGACACCTCGCACATCTCTCTGCTCTCCTCCCCCAGCTCTGCGCCTGCAAAACTCCTTCCAGGAGCTGCGGCAGCTCTGTCTCCGCACGCCCTGACGGGCGGTGTTCGAGCTGCTCGTGTGCCGGGCACTTTGTCTGGTGGCATAAACACCTGAAACTGAAATTAGAGACTTGCCCGTGGTTGGCTGGGCTCGTGCAGCAGCCTGGTGTTCTGGGGGTGAGGAGCTCTCCCGGCTTGGGGGGCATCCTAAAGCTGCATCTTCCAAAGAGTCTCTCGGGGTTTCTCCCTTCCCCAGCTCGAGCTGTAACCCAGCAGCACCAGGAGCATCCCCCAGCCTCCCCAGGGTGTCCCAGGGCGTGACAAGGCCCCAACACTCGTCACCCTCCCAGGCTGCTCAGCCCCCAGGCCGAGCCAACACAAGCTGGTGCTGTCCAGTGCTTCCAGCGGGAGCCACGAGTCCACAGTCAAAGCCCAGAGTTTGGTGAGACCTCTCCGTGCCTCAGTTTCCCCTCCAACAGGAGGGGCAGAGGCTCCTGCTCAGCACAGTCCCTCAGGGAAAGGTGAACCAGAATTTTCTTCCATCCTCTCACTTTTATCTCCTACTGTAACCCTCCCAACCCCATTTATAAACCCGGCAGGCAAAGCTGGCAGAGCAGGACACGCCGAAAAGCATTTTTATAATACATAAAAAACATCCTAATACTTCACCGAGGTTATTTCTAACCCACAAGAACCACTTGCCTTAACCAAGACATCCTGCCACGGGCACCCAGCACAGGACCCAGCCTGTCCTCAGACTTTCTGGGCAGCAAAACAATGACACACAGCCAGAAGTGCCCATGCAGCAGCAAATTGCAGAAATAAAGCTGCACACGAGAACACCACGTGTTCCCAGCAGCAGCGCGAGCAGGGGAGCTGAGGATTTGGCCACTGGGACCAGAACTGCCTTGGAACTGCGTTTTTTTTAAAACCCCAAATTTCTAAGAAACAAAATACAGAACTGCCTTGTCCAGACTCTTGCTGCTGCAGGGAGCACTCAGCTCAGTAAATCTAATTAATGAGCCAGGAAAAGTGTCACTCGTTTGCTAACTACTGCACCCAGGGCTGCCAAACAGACAGATAAAGGATTTAGCTGGGGCCTATTCCAGCCAAAGGAGCTGGGAACCTGGCAGGGAGAGCAGGAGATTAGAGGGGGCTGAAAAGAAAAAGAGAGAAGGAGGAAAGAAAAAAAAAATCCCACTAGATTAGCACTTTGCAAATGCAAGCATGTAAATCAGCTTAGGTCTGATATAATGCCACCCTTGTGAGCATCTGGGCACAGCAGCGCACAGGGCCCGGCTGAGCCCGGCTTTATTTGGGCTCGGGACTCTCACGCCAGCGGCTCTCTCACAAAAACAGCAGTTTTGTTTCTAGCAGCTCTGGAAGTTCGCACAGGAAGTCAATTAGGGGAGACCTGGGAACAGAGGAAGATTCATAATTGCAATTAAGGCTTCAAAGTGCTTATCCCGAGTGCGGCCATTACAGCTCGAGCTGGGGAAAGGAAGAAATCCCCACCAGACTCTTTGAAACACGGAGCTCTAGGATACCCCCCAAGCTGGAGGAGCTCCTCCTCGCCCCCAGAACAAGGCATCACCTGGTAGAGAAGGACCCAGCTCCGAGGGGCCCCCGCAGGACCAGTCCCCACGGTGCCTGGCAGGGCTGCAGGAGGCAGGGACGGGTCTGAGCTCATTCACCTCCTGCCTTGAGCTTGGGAAGGAGCTTCAGTCCTGTGCACAAGGCCAGAATGGCTTTGCCTGCTGGGACCCAAGAGACTTGGGGTTAAATCTTCATCAAAGGATGCAACATTTGTCCCTTAGTGCTACAGACCACGATTCCCCATCCTATCCCAAATGAAGGTGTCCTCTTACCAGTTCAGCAGTTCCAGCAGCAACCTGGACACAAGAAATGGTGTCCAGGCAGTGCAGGGACTGTGTGACACCGTGGCAGAGCTGCTCTGCCTGTGTGTGACCAAACATGCTCCAAGCAGCCCGACACAAGCACTGGGGACACTGGGAGCTGCAGGTGTGGCCCTGCAGCAGTGCTGCCCTGGCCTCCGCTGGCACACGGGATGGAGGTGGCACTTCTGGCTTTGCCTTGACTTCCAAACCCCCCAGATCCAGGTGAGGCATCCCAAGGGAGGTGCTCTCCATGCTGGACCTCTCAGACACAAAGGTGCAGAATCTGAGGTCCTCAGAGGCTGAACCACAGCTTCCCACACCAGCAACCACAAGGCAAAGCCTGAAAACACTCCCTAATTCCCCAAATCAAACGTGTCCATCCCCTGGGCTTGGCCATTTCAGCTGGAGTGGAGCAGAGCAGCCCCTGGAGCAGCAGCTGATCTGAATCACGGCCCTCTGCCTGCTGGGAGGTGTCAGTGACACCCACAGGACTGGCCAGAGGCTCCTGACCAGGGCCACCAACTCCTCACCTCCGGGGATCCTATGGGTGTGGATATTCCATGGTTTGGTATCCAGCCCTCCTGCAGGAAAGCTCAGGCAGGAGAAGCCCAATTCCCAGGAATACCAGCTCTGCACTGGGACACCTGGCAGCCCGGACTGTCACTTATGGATTGTCCCCCCTTCCCATCCCTCCTCGGCAGAACTGCGGCAGCAGCCCCTGCTCTGGCCCCAGCCATGGACCTGCTGCTCCCCCGAGCCCTTGGCAGGAGAAAGGGTTGGGAAAAGCTGAGAGGAGAAAAGAAAACTCACCCAAGGTGTCAGGGCCACCCCCTGAGATGTGGGGAGAGCACAGAGAGGCTGCAGCAGCTCTTGTGCCACCCAGGACGGCTCCACTGCGCCCAGCCCCGCTGCCAGCCCTCACAGGCACTTCCCTGTGGTGGCACCTCCTCTCCTCACACACTCCCAGCTTTCCCTCCAGCCCCTCCCAGCATCTCCCTCTCTGAACAGCTGGAGAGCAGCTGGAGAGCACCTCGCTCCAGCAGGCAGCAGAGCTGGGGGGCTCGGGCTGCTCCCCTCATGGGGATGCTCCCTCTTCCTTCCCCCAGACCCCAAAGCCCCGCAGCTGCAGCAGGAGCCCCGTGCCCAGCCCAGCCCAGAGGGAGGTGCTGCTGTGGGACCCCAGAGCCCACAGGGATAAGGTGACCCCCCCTCAGTCATCTCCATCCACAGCATGTCCCAAACTGCTGCTGCTCCCCCCCATGGGCCCAAGTCCTTCTCTCCCTCCCTCAGCTGCCCTGGGAGTTGTTCCCGGGCTCGGGATCTGTGGTATGACCTTGGGAAGTCCTTTGTGTCTCTGGAAATGCACTGGCTCGAGGTGTTTTTGCATAAGCTACTTTCCCTGGGATGTTTTGCCCTAGTGCTGAGCACGTCAGGCTCGGTAATCAAATGAGGTCAAAGAAAATTCCAGCCAAAACCCCGGCGGCCTCAGTCCCGCCCCGGCAGCTCCCAGGGAACAGCCAAGAGCATCCCCACGAGCACGGCTCGGGTTTGAGCGAGGGCTCTCCCTCCCTGGCAGCACAGGAGAATCATCCTGTGGAAATCAGCAGCATTCCACGACACCTAAAACCACCCATGGGCGAGCGAGGACATGGGATGGTGGCTCCCGAGGGTGGAAAAACGGGAGAAGGCACCTCCCCGGAGCGAGGCCTGCGGAGCCTGCAGCCCCCATCCCCCGGCTCTCCCGCGCTTCCCGGCTGAGGAGGGAGCCCCAGGCCCAGAGCCGAATCCATCCCCTCACAAATCCCCTCCCCAGGCCGTGGCTCTGCCCAGGGACAGGTTTCCAAGAGCAACCCACACTTCCGCAATTTCAGAGATCCTCTTACTCCACCTTCCGTGTGCTGTGCCAAAAGGAGAAGTGCTCGGAGCCGGGGGGAAGTTGTGGCACCCTTTCCTATTCTGAGGAGGATTTCAGGCTCCTGCCACATCCGAGGGACGCGCGCGGCTCCGGCCACGCTGCGCAACGGGGCTGGGGCTGCCCAGGGCCCTGCTTTGGGGTCAGCAGTTCCAGGAACCCCAACAGTCGTGAGCAAGAAAATAGAGAAATAAAGCCCACACGCAGCTGATCTGGTCAGAAATAACCGGGCTGTCCCTGGCGCTCGCTGGGCTGTCACACACCCCAGCAGGGCACGTGGCCAGCGAGGGCTGGGCAAGGAGAGACACCTGAAGGCAGCTCCAGGGCCAAGCAAGGACTTTGTGCCCCCTACGTGATGGCACACGTGGGTGAGCTGGGCTCAGGCAGTCCTGGGGCCCTCTCTCCTTGTCTGAGGGGTCAGTTCCCCTTCAGGCAGCACCAGAACACATCCAGAATTCACACCTCGTTGGGAGTCACTGAGGGAACAACCAACAGGAGCTGCTGTCTCTGAGGGCTTCCATCCCCCCTGAGCAAACGGGGGAAATGGACTTTCTCAGATGGACCAAGTCCTCAAGGACAGCAAAACTCACTGGGGGCCCTACAGGCAGGTGGAGAAGGAAACTCAAGGCCCCCGTCCAGCCCTGATGGTTTGGGGGGGAAAAAGAAATAAGGATGGTGAATATTTGCTCTTCTGGGATAAACCACAAAGAAAATTTGGCTGCCTTTGGTGTCAGTGGCCATTGATTGTCCTCAGCAGACAGTGCAGCCTCAGCCTTTCAGATGGGGTAACTTGAACCTGAGGGATGGAGCTGCCTGTGTGAAAGGCTGGGTAAGATCAGAGAATTTTAAGCTGGTTGGTCACACGGATGGGCAGATTCACCTTCCCCAGCCGTTCAGGTCTTCCCTCAGGCAGCCCAAACCCTGGCCCCACCCTGAGCAGCCTCTCCTCTCCCCTTGGGTACAAATCACTGGCAAGGAAGTGTCCAGCAGCTCGGGCTGGGACAGGGCTTCCCACACTTCCCACTGCACCCACGAGCTGCAAGCCCAGAGTAACGGCCCAAGAGAAGGCATCACTCAGGTTCCACCACTGCTGAGCAGGACAACGCCACCAGAGGAGTGGATTGAGCAGGAAAACCCAATTCCCCTCCAAAAACTGCCCAAAGCACAGCTGCTCAGAGAGGAGAAAACCACTGGGGGATTAAAATCCACACTCAACACCAGCTAACAAAGGAAACTGCCGTTGCTGGCCTGCAAAATACTGATCTTGACAAGGATTGAGTTAAATTGTCCAGAGCTGGCTGTGGGTGGCCAGGTGCACTGTGCTCCAGAAGGAGCTTTTTCGTGGAATCATGGAATGGTTTGGGTTGGAAGGGACCTTGTCCAGCCCTGAAATCTTGGTGAACTTCTGCCCAGCCAACACCACACAAGGCAAAGCCCACACTCCTGGCACCTTGTTCCTTACAACGATGCCAGTAAGGCCAGACACTTCAGGATTATCATCCTGAGCCTCGAAAAACAATGGAGTCCAAGCTACAAAGTAAAATCAAAAAAATCAATCCTGCAGCGGCTTTGGAGCACCCCATCTGCTCTTTGCTCTGCTGTAGAGCTCTGTGGTGACTCTGGGTCTGTCCAGGGACAGGAGCCATTGCCTCCAACTTTACCTATGCAAAACTGAGGTGATTAAACAAATTAACATCTCCAGACACAGAGCACCTGCTGTGGAGGGCAGCTCACCCCACCCAGCTGGAACCCCTCTTCAGGGCAGCCTAAGATGAATTTTTAGGCCTCTTTCAGGCCATCCTTAAGCAAGACAACTCCCATCCTTTTTCTCCTGAGCTGCTTCCCACGTGCACAACAGGAATAATCCCACTTCCTTCCTTCGCCAGCAGTTGCACAACCAAATGTTTCAAAGCCTGTAAGAAGCTCAGATAATGCAATAATGGGAACATGGAAATTGCAGTCAGAGCTTAGCCCAAGTTCAAGTTCAATTCTTATCAAACAAAAGCGGAACCCAACATTTTTACAGGTGATTTTGTCTGCTGAAGACCCCCAGGATTCCTCGCTAAAGTTCCACCTCTGGGAAGCCAGGGGTAAAATCTGAATGCCAGAGGCTGGAATGAGCAGCTCTCCATAAACCACGAGGCCAAGAAAGTCCAACAATTACCACTTTAAAACCTCTGCTCCAAGTTATTCCCACCTCTGAAGCTGGAGTGTGCACTTCAAACCTTCCTAAGGTCAGTTTTGTGGGGCTGTTTCAGCAATGAACTACATTAGAGCACTGATGATGCAGAAAACACAAATTAGAGAAAATAAAGGCATCATTATTTAGTTATGTGGAGCACGTGAAGGCTGGTAACAAACAGACAGGGACAAAAACAGCCTGGGATGTGTGGGACAGGGCAGCACAGGTCTCATTTCCACACCAGGGCTGCGTTGGCTCTTCAACCAGGAGCAAAATCCCCATCAGCTCTTGCAGGACCAGGCAAAAAACCTCACCCGAGGTTACTCTGGGAATCAACTGCCCTGTGCCCCTGACCAGGCACCTCCCACCCTCCTGGAGGGGAGATCCATCTCTCACCCACCCCGCCAAGGCTCCTTCAGGAGCATCTCCAGGACACCCAACAGTTGTGTTCAAGCAGGAGTTGGAGTGATGCAGAGGAATGGAGAGGCCACCCAGGACATCACCAACCCCACCCCACCCCTGCCCACTCGCTGGGCTCTGCGAGTTTGGCAAAACTCAGCCAGGGTAAGAGCAGCCTCTATTTTCCTCCTCAAAAACCCCAAGGCCAACAGAAATGACACCGATCTGGTGTGAGTAAGAGCAGCCCAGTTTTACACACTCGGTTTTCAGAGAGGAAATGTTCTTGTTCCTGGCAGCAATTCTGAAAACCCCTGGCCACATGATGCAAGAGTTAATTTTAGCCTCTACCAGTCATTGTCACCACAGCGAAGGTTGAAGTTCCACCCAACATCACAGGCAATTCCAGGCTCCACGTGAAATCCCAGGAGGGTTTAGGCTGGGGACAGCTGTGGTGTGGTCACAGCCTGAGAGGAGCTGGGTGTCACCAGCGGGATGTGATGGAAACCCCAGGGCTGCTCTTCAGGGAAGGTGGAAGCTCAGCACAGGAGTTCCTGTGTGTCACAGGAGAGACGGGGGGAAAAAATACAAAATTCAGCAAGTGCATAGTCTAGAGAGGCAAAAAAGGTGTTTCCCAAAGTCCAGCAGCCGCCCCAGCTGTTCCTGCTGAGAGGGAAGTGAAGGACACCAGAGTGTCCAGCGATTCCTCCCAACACCCCCAGGGACAGGACACAAGGGGCCATCCCTGCTGTTTGTGGCCACTCACCGGGGGTGGAGGTGGTAAAACCCCAGGTGTTTCCATGCTCAGCAGGAGACCCCCCCAAAGTCCGTGGGACACCTGGGACTGGGGTCCATGCCCACACGGAGCAGGTGCTGAGCTCCCTCCCACCAACTGCTGGCAGATGAGGATGCTCCACGGAGGTGTTTGGATCAGGAGGGATCAGGATCCTGCTCTGGGCACGGACCCGTGTCCCACATTTCCTACAGCAGCTGCTGGCATCTGGGGCTTCTTTGGCTGTGGTCCCTGGGGAAAATCCCTTCTCACTGTGCCAGGTCACATGTGGGTGGCGCTGTCACATCCAGGACAGCATCAAACGCAAGGGAAACACCAACACTGCGATAGCAGGAAAACTTCTCATCCCCCATTCTGTGTTCCACTGAGCCAGCACTTCTCTGTGCCTCCCCAAACCCTTCCCGAGACTTCTTGCCCCCAAATGTCATGTGGCTCCTTACTCTGCTACCCTGGCTCACAGGGAGGGTTGTTTGGGGTTGGGGTTTTGTTGGGGTTTGGGTTTGTTGGGGTTTTTCTGCTGCAAGAACATCTCCCGGCCTGAACAGGGTCAGAGACCATCCCAGCAAGGTGGCACAGAGCACCGGGGTCCCTCCCAGAGGGGACCCCAATCCTGCCCCACTGCCCTCCCCCTGCAGCTCCCTCGTGATGAAGGAGGGGAGAGCTGATCCTAATTCCTTCTGGCTATTTGAAAAAACAAGTTTACACGTGAGATTTCAATTGGCTCTGCCTCTGCTTAACTCCTCCAGCTGTGAAACAAAGTAAGTGAGAGACAAAGCCCTACAAACAAGCAGCGTGACCATTTCTGAGGGCTTTTTGTGAGCTCCAATGCCAAACCCACTAAACAGATTAACTTCCAGCATAAACAAGCAAGTAAATCTTTCCCCCAAGGCCCTGTGTATCCAAAGGAAGCTTTAGAAGTTGCTTCCTGCCATTGTGGAGGCCCTGCTGGGAACTCAGGAGCCTTTTCAGTCCCTGGCTTGGTTGCCCAAACCCTTCAGTTTAGTCCCAGCACCGCTGGCTGTGGCACCACAAAGGACAGATGATGGCAGGGGCGTTTTTGGCTGGTCCCCATTGCCCTCAGGCCAAGGGCAACTGGGGCTGGGATTCACAAATCTGACAGGAGGGTGTGAGCCCCACTCTGAGTGGTACAACCACAGCATCCCCATCACCGTGAGGGGAAGGAAGGAAGTCTCCAAATGAGGAGCCAGCCCAAAGAGAGGGACTGTATCTGGAGGTGACACCAAGTGCAACCCAGCTCTGAAGAGCCTCCAGCCAGGCTGGCACAGCCCTGACCTCAGAGCAAGTCCCTAAATCCCCCCAGGCACCCATCACAGGAGCAGGGAGTGCAGCACATGAACTTCCAGCCCCCAGGTCTTCCCAGGACGGGCTGGAGCATGCCAGCACAGGGGCCTGCCTCCCAAAAGGGGCAGTCCTTCGTCCCAGCCAGGATGGGAGCTGGTATGACAGCGACTATAAACACCCCATCCAAAGGCTGTTCCCTTCATGCCTTCATGCTCTGGTTGGAGCCCACATGGAGCAGGTGGGATGGTGTTCAGCACTCACCTGGAGCAGGTGGGATGCTGTTCAACACTCTCCATCCTCCATCACTTCTAAACCCAGCACCAGGATCTGGCAGCTCAGGGCCACGGAGTTCCCAGGCTCTGGGTGTTCTCTGTGCCATGAAAGTGGGTTTGCAACCATTCCTCCACACCCTGGAGCTCCCTAAGGGATTAGCACGCCCTGGCATCGAGACCAGATCAATCTGGGGACAATTTCCAGTTAATGAGCAGCCCTCTGGGAACATTGATCTTGTTGGCTTCGATTGCAACCCAGCTAATTGATCCAGGGAAGCCTCAGGCAGGATTCCCACAGCTGGATGGGGGAGCAGCAGGGATCTCTCCTAGGCTGGAATTCCCTCAGTCCCACTGCAAAGGGGACACCTGAGAGATGCTGTGACCGCCCCGGGCAGCTGCACACTCGGTGTATGCCCATTTACGAGCTTTATCAACACAAAGACACCGAGAATGAAGAACCATTTGTGGAGTTTCACATGTACAGACTGCCAGAAACAATGAGAAAAGGGAAATGCCACCTGAAAGGATGGGAGCTTGTTTGCCGAGAAGCCTCTGGGCTGGGGGTTTAAATAGACACAGAGCGATGGGGGAAGCAGCTGAAAGGGGAAGCGTTTCATCCTAATTTGAGACAACAAAGAATGGGCCTTTGTGGAAGGGATGAAAAACTCTTCTGCAGGCTCAGGGCAACGGCGCCTTTCCCAAAGCGTGCACGCAGCAGCCGTGCCCCGTCCCCGCAGCCCTGCGCTGGAACGGGCACACACGGGAGTGAAAACCTCCCGAAGCGGCCACACAAACCCTCCAGTGCAGGATACAGCCATGAAAAGCTCCCTCCCCCAGCAGCTGCTTAGGGCAGTCACAAGATCGGGGCGAAGCCGAGCTCTTCCTGCTCAGACAAAGCAGCGTCGGGCAGCCGCGAGCGGCGTGGCCGGGGACGGTGCCCCGCGTCCTCCGTGCCCGGGCACCCCCATCACATGGGCTGCTCATGCCAGCCCTGCTCACTTCTGCTTCAGCCCAAAATAAGCACCGGCAGTGTTTTGGGAGCACCCAGGCTGTTCTCAGCCCAAGCACTGGGGAATTTTGAGCAATGAAACAGAGCATTTGAGGGGAAGCCAAGGCCCAGCCGCGTCTCTTACGAATACAAACAGTGCCCCTGCGGCACCCAGAGTCATTGATAATTGTCACAGTGTCACGGCACCGCCCCAGCCAGCCAGGGAGCGCTTTCCTATCCCCTTTTAACTCAGCCAGCGGCTCACGCTCACATCTGCTGGCTGAAAACACGCGCGGAGCTTTTCCCTGCCCGGCACAGGTGGGGAGGCAGCCCCGGGGCCGTGCCCGGGCACCCCGAGGGCTCCGGCCCCGTTCCGGGAAGGGGCAGCCCAGGTGGGAGCGCTGAGCCGCAGCTGCCCCGGCAGGTCCGGCCTCCAGGCTCGGCTTTACCAGGCGGAGCCTGAACCTGGGCGAGCTCTCGGCCGCTGCAGGTTCAACACAGCGAGGGCAGCACGGCTGAGGTGAAACCAGCCCAGCCTCGAGCTCCAAACCCCCTGCACAGCTCCCACCCAAACCACGCTACCGGAGCATCGCCCTGCTCCGGCTCCACAGACCCAGCTCCCTCCCAGCCGCACATCTGCCATCCCGGCCGAGCACTCCCGCTGCGCCCGCCGCCGGCGAGCCCATCAGGCGCAAGCTGAAGTTGCTTTATTTCATTTTTTTTCCAGTGGCAGAGCTTGAAATCAGAGATGAACAAGTCTGAAGGAGCTCCTGCCTGGCCTCTCATTATTCCAGATGCACATGCTCCAATCGCCGCTTGCCAAACAGGATACGAGGCGCAAGGAAATAAAGCATTTTATCTTCAAGCTTTTCCAAGAGGGTATTAGAAACAATGGGGAGGAAATACAAAATTAACACTAGAGAAGAGCAATTGGCAGTGCCCTTGCGAGGCTGTTCTTCATGACAAGGCTGCCTATTCAGTGGCTTTCATTAGGAAAATCACATCGCAGAGCCATTCCCAACAGTGTCCCTATTTCCTAATTAGGCTTCGCCAAAGAGCCGCATCTCTCAGTTCCCGCCCGGCGCACAATCACAACAATTACCATTTCACTGCACCCGGCCGCCGAAAATACCGCAATTAAAGCATCTGAGGAGTCACACGGGCGCGTCAGCAGGGAGACAAGTTCTCACGTCGTGCTAATTGGCGGCCAAAGACCGATCACAAGGACGGGAACGGCGGGGTTTGGTCTCCGTGCTGGGAAAGGCGCTCGGGAGCTGCGGCCGCTCCCCGGGCTCCCACCCAGGAGGCCGCGGACGGGGCTCGGTGCCAGCAGAGAGCACTGGTGACAGGTCCTGTCCGCCCCTCCGGGCTGCGGCACAGGGAGAGTCTGTCTGGATCCCCGGGAACATCACTGGATCACACTCCCGTCACCAAACCACCCGGACCCAACACCAGGTGGGCGCAGAGGTCACCTGGAGCCGCCGGTGACGGCTTTGGAGGGGTGGGACCCTGTCCTCACACCCGACATGAGGGACAGGGCAAGGATGGGGAGTCCTGAGCCTCTGAGGGAAGAGGAACGGAAGTCTTGGAGAGTGGAGGGGAAGAGCTGCAGCTGCAGAGCCCGAATTGCATCCACAAGTCACATTTTCCTCCAAGGAAGGACATTTCCAGCCCGACCCAGCAAAGCACAGAGCTGCAATGACGGGAGACCTGCCGGGCAGCAGTGCAATGCCCACGGAGTTGGGGGGCAGAGCTTCTATAAAAACCTCATCCTCCCACCTGGAAGTTCAAACTGCTGCTGGGAGCAGAGTTCAGACACAAAAGGAGCCTCTCACTGCTCAGAACCACCTGGGGCACTCACCTGAGCACTTTCCCCTGGCACCCTCAGGCACAGCTTTCCACTTGCAGAATAATAATGCAAAAACGGGCAGCCCCGCCGTGCTCAGCGGGCACCCCGAAAAGAGAAGTTGAAACTCCTCCAGGGTGAGCGGCAGCATGGCAAGGTCCCCATGCCACGCTGGGGTGTCCCTGGTCCCCAGCAGAGCCAGAGCGCTGAATTTGGCATCCCTCTGCCCTGGGGCTGCTGCAGCACGGGCAGCTTGCCCTGCCAGAGCTCATCCCGCTGGAGCAGCCACTGCTCCTCTCTGCCAGCACTTCCCACTGCACTCAGTTCTTCCTTCTTAGTGCAAAATCCACATCTTCATTTCCCCATTCAGCAAAAAGGCACGCGGGGCCAGTTTTGCTTGGTTTCTGTCCCAGCTGGATGCCCTCATCTCCGTGGGGAGGAGGGAAAAGCCAGCGGCACCATCCTATAGCCCCAGAGATGCGGGGCTGCCCCTCACCCAACCAACGCACACCAGAATTCCACTTTCTCCCTCTGTATAAGCACCTCCAACACTTCTCATGCCCTTTCCTCTGTCCTGAGCAGGCTGCAGAACTGCCGGGAGCAGGGCAGGGGTGGCCGCACAGAGCCAGGGAGAGCAGAGCACTGAGCTCCCCGCGCTTCAATTCAGCAGGACCACACCGCGAGGCTGCAGCTGCCCTCGGACCGCGCTCTCATCCCCGCTGCTTCCTTCAGAAACCGGTGGAGCATCCCCAGCATCACCCGAGCCCTCCGGCCTCACGCAATCACCGTGACTGAGGGACGGAACCGCTGCCACCACCGCAGCCGGGCTCTGTTATCTTCTCACCTTTCTGCATTTGAGCTCTAATCTGAGCAACACCCAGAGCTCCAAACCACTTTGCAACCAGGTTTCGGAAACGCTTTGCACCTCCATCCGCGTTCGTGCTTTGAACAAGAGCAAAAACCCAAACACAAAACCAGCAGACCTTTCTAACACCCAGGAAAATTAAAGCATTGACATCCTGCATACCCCTGGATTTTACACCAAACCGAGATTTAGAAAACTGATCTAAATGGGAAAACAAAATAAATTGCAGCTGTTCAGCATCAGGGCAAGCAGCAGGAGCAGCACCAGCCTGCAGCTGCCCGAGCAGTTTCGCTGCACCGGGAGCAGCACAGCCCCGAAACCAGCCCTTAGCAAAGCTAACGGCGCCGGGTGACAGCAGCCAGATTGTCACAAACATGACAACAAAGGGCTGAAAGCTCTTTTCTCCCGCTTTCGTTAGCGCTTTGAATCAGCAGAGCCTTTTCCTCCCTCAGGGCTCTCACCTCCAAAGCAGCTCAACATCCTCTGGAGGAGACGGGTGCAGGAGGGAGCGTGGCCCGAGGCCAGGCTGGGCACTGGCTGGGTGACGCTGGCGACACGGGGAGGCCACAGAAGCACCTGATGGAAGATGCTCCGCGGCAGGCCCGACGGTCAGCACGGGCTGCTGCAAGAGGCAGCGCGGGGACAGCTCGGGGCTGTCGCGTCCAGCCCCCGGTGCTGGAGGGGTGACGCTGCTGAGCTTGTCACATCCCAAACCACATCCTGTTGCCAAAGCAGAGCCTTCCCTGGGTCTGCACCTCAGCTCCCTCGGGCTGCGGAGACCCAGCTGAGGGAGCAATAGGCGACTTGTGACCTTTGGGTCCCTTCAGGGCAGGGCTACTGCTGCAGTGACCGGGGTGAGTCACGGCCACCCTGCCGGCAGCCCTGCCAAAACTCCAGGCGGGGACCGGAGAACCCCCGGGACTTCCCGGGGACCCCACCACGGCAGGGTGGTCCCCTGGGGCGGGCAGGGCCCCACACCTGGCCCCGAGCAGCAGCTCCGTGGGGCCGCGCGGAGGAAAACAAACACAGAGTCCAGAAATGAGTCACAACAGCCGGGCCGTCCCCGCCCGCGGGGTGACACCGGCTCCTCCTGGCCGGGCACGGACCGCCCTGGGCTGCAAGGGCACCCCGAGGGAGACGCGGTGCGGGGGGGCCCTTCCAAGGGTGCGAGGGAAGCCCCCACCCCCGGGTAGTGACGCCCCGCTGGTGGGTTTAAGAGGAAGCCCCCAGCTGCGTGGGACCCCCGCATTACACCGGTTTCAGTCCCCCTCCCGTTACCCCATTTACAGAGAGCCCCCCGCGAGGGACACAGCCCTCGCCGGGCACGGCGGTGCCCTGGGCACCAACGCCCCGACCCACGGCGTACACGGACACCCCGGGAAGACAAGGAAACCCCCGCTTTTCCTCCGCGTGCACGGGGTGTACGGAGTCCCCCGCCCCGGTTACCCCGGGCTCGGTGCGTGCGCGGTCCACCCGCCCCGGTCACAGGGACAGCCCGGTCACAGTGCCCGCACGGTTCCCTCGCCCCGGCCACAGTGTGTACGCGGTCCCCCCGGCTCTCCCACCTGCGGGGCGGCTGCCGCCGGGGCTCCGTGCCCATCCTCGGCCGGCCCCGCCGGGCTCTCGCCGGGCTGGGCTGCGCTCCGCGCCGGGCGGCAGCGGCGGCACCGGGCNATTACTCCCTCGCTGCTCGCACCCTGCCGGTCACCCAGCCGGTCATCCCCTCGTCCATCCCTCCATGGATCCATCCATCCTGACACCACCACCACTTTCCCTTCCACCCTTCACTCTTCCATTCACCCACCCCTCCGTCTATCCCTTGCTCCTGCCGTGCTGCCCCTCACCCATCTATGCATTGATCCCCCATCCTGCTATTCATCCATCTGCCCTTCCCTCCATCTAACTCTCCTTCTGTCCATCCATCCATGCACCTTTCCAAACCTTCACCTGCCACTCCATCCATCCTTCCTTCCATCCTTCCTTCCATCCATCCATCCAGCCAGCCATCCTTCCATCCATCCATCCATCCATCCATCCATCCATCCATCCTTCCCTCCAGCCATCCATCCTTCCCTCCAACCATCCACCTCTCCATTCCTCCCTCCCTCTCTCTGTTCCTCCATCCTGTGCATGATGTGAGTTTGTTTTCCTTCCCTCCCTGCACTGCCCTGTACCTCACCTTTGCTGGGCAAACCTTCAGCCCCTCTGTGACAGTGCCAAGCCCACGCTGGTGGCACCAGGCTGGGGATGTGTTGCTGGTGTCTGCTCTGGTGGCACCTGGGAATGGCCTTTTCCTGTTGCCTTCGGGGCTGCTCCTGAGCAAAGGCCCGTCCCACCTCCATTTCTGGCCCCACACCTGTCCCTGGCCCGCCTGCTCACGGGGCTCGTGGCCAGATCCTGCCCAGCCGGTGCTGTGGGCAGGGGCAGGAATCTGAGCGGGTTTCTCTGCGGATTTCGGTTTGTCGAAGAGAGTGACCGCTGCCACTGCAGCTCCGAGACTTGAAACCTGCTCGGGGGCCAAAATAGCTGCGGGTTCTGCAGTGAAATTCCAGTGAATTTTAAAAAAAGCAAACCCAGTCAGAGCCAAAATCCCCTTTCATTGGTGACCCATGGAGACCAACACCCGCTGTGCAAAGTGCGTGGGACGAGAGCCCCAGGTGCCTGCGTCACCTGCGCCAGGTGAAACCCCTGCAGGGGGACACGGGCTCGGCCCTCGCCAGCTGAGCGGCCGCCAGCAGTTCAGCAGAAGTCCAGAGGCAGCAAAAATAGCCGGACAGGGAAGGTCTGGTGTTGATGTTGCGGTGCCACCTGCCCCATGGTGCTACCCTGGGAAACAGCTGAGTGCTCAGGGGAGATTTGTGGCCCAGCTCCTCTTGGTCCGAGCTCTTCGCTGGGTGCCAGCCTGGGATGCCAATCTGATCTTTCCCACCCCTTCTGCCCCATTCCCACCTCCTTATTTTGGACCCAGCTTTTCAGGCAGATCCCTGAACTGGAGGAACTGGGAGGTGTCTGAAGGGCCAAAGCTGCAGAGGCCAAACTCCTCTGGCTGCTGGGGCTGCCGTGTGTCCCCTCCTGCCCCCCTCCCTCCCCACCTGAGGCACCGGGAGCTCCTTGTTGTGCTCCTGGGGGCCCGGAGCAGCTGAGGAAGTTACCAAACATGGGCTGGGGGGGCTCGTGGCGGCGGAAGGAAGCGGAGGAGGGCAGGGAGGGGCCGTGCCAGGGCTGCAGCAGTGACAAACAGCAGCGTGGGGCCACCCGGCTGACACAGCCAGCTCGGGGAAAGGGCTCTGGAGCAGGGGCACCTCCAGGGGATGTCGACACCAGCATGCTCCTGGGAGCTCCTGGAGCAGGGAGCTGTGTTCCTCCTCATTGCTCAGCTGGTCTGAGTTCAGGGGATCCTGGGGATGCCGGTGCCACACTGGGGTGACAGCAGGCAGCGGGAGGTGGCTTTTAGGGGCCGCAGGTGGCTTTTAGGGGTCACACAGAGAGCAGGAATGGCATCCTCAGTGACTCCCACCCACGAGGAGGGGTTGCATCGAGCGTGGCTGTGGTGACACCGACAGCGATGCCGAAGCTGTTGGAGCTGCAGCCGGAGCAGGGCCATGGAGCACCGGCAGCTCCGGCACACCCCAGCTCAGTTCCTGCCCCTGGAGCTGCCGACCAGCCCCAGTAGGAGGAGAAAGCTGAGGCTGTGCTCTGATGAGCTCATTTAGACCTTTGGGTTCTCTGTGAACACCCCAGGGCACGGGATGTGAAACACTGAGTTGGGGGCAGCTCCCTGTGCCAGGGAGAGCTGGCACCAGCCAGCTCTGAGGGGGCACCTGCATGCCAGGGATGCTGGGCTGGGAGCACTGCTCTGCCTCTGTGCTCACCTGAGCTGCTTTGTCCCTCACAGCTGATGGGGCAAGGGAAAAACACCCCAAAATCAAAGTGTGAGTTCCAGCCCACTCCACAGAAACACCCACATCAGTGCAAATTCAGAGATCCGGCCACATCCCTGCTTCCAATGCCCAAGGGACACCACCTCTGCTCCAGGGATGTTCAACAGCCAATGCCAGGATAGAGAGCAAGCCATTAACTGTAAAAGTCATTTTTCCACAAGCAACTCCAAAGCAACTCATGGAAAACCTTGGCTTGGAGCGGAGCAATCTGTGCACAAAGCCCCTGTGGTGCTGGAAAGGGATCTCCATAGAGAACATCTCCAAGCAAATCAGCTTTCCCACATATGCAAAGGAGGGGCAGCTGTGAACGTGTCCTGTGGCAGCAATCAAATCCTTCTGCATTTCCAGCAATGGGAACTCACAAACCCAAATCTCCTTTCCCTGGCTTCTACTTTGACTCCTTTTCCTCCAAATCAGCACAAAGGCACCTCTTGGGTGGCTGCTGAAAAATGGGACTTACCCTGAACTCACAGAGATGCTCAGAAGTTCACGGAATTGTGGATTTGTAGAGTCAAAAAATGGGTTGGGTTGGAGAGGACCTTAAAGATCACCTTGTCCCCAACCCCCTGCCCGGGGAAGGGACACCTTTAACTGAACAGGTTCCTCCAAGTCCCTCCAACCTGGCCTTGGGCACCGAAGTTCACCTTACACTGAAGTTCAGTTCATCAGTCTCGTTCCCATTCCTGTCTGCTGCACACCCAGACACACTCCCTGAAACAGCAAATCCAGCCCAGCCCCACACTGGGAATCGAGCAGCTCACCCCCCCAAAATGCCCTGAAATCACCAGCTCTACACTCAGGCCAGGCTCTACAGACTGCAGCCAGCACGTGTCCCTGGGGTGCTGCCGCTGGTGCCCAGACTGAGGGTTTCCACAGCCTTGGGATGGCTGACCCTGTCCTCACACAGCCCCCGAGGCTGCTGCTGGGGCTGCACAGGCTCCAGGTGAGCCCATTCCCTCCCTCTCCCCGAGTCCCCACAGTAACGGAGCATCCCAGCACCGCAGAGCAGCTCTGCAGCCTCTCCCCACCGCCCGTCCCTCGGAGGGAAGGGGAAGCAGCGTCACTGAAAAGGGAACCTTCTTCTCTCTGGTTTTCCCCACAAGTTGTGTTTTTCATTTCTCACTGCAAGCTCAGAGGATCCTGACAGACTCAGCCGCAGCCCTTGAGAAATGAAACTGGGGCAGAGACCTCGCTGCGGGCAGATCTGACCTTCCCCTTCCACCTCCCTTGGAGGAGGTGACAATAAAACTTTACATGACCCGATGTGTTGAGGTGTCAAAGGTTTTCCGGCCAGTTCTGGGCTGGGAGGGCTCCAGAGCTCTCCCACTTTCGGCAGACGAGTCTGATCCGCACTGATCTGGGGCTGCCGGCATTCCCAGCTCTTCGCTCCCCCCCGGCTCCGGGCGGGATTCAGCCGAAGCGGGAACACCCTTTCCTCACTTTTCAGAGCTCCCTGCACTGACAGCGGGGGATTCCTGTCCGGATCATCCTTCGGGACCAGGAGGAGCGCAGGCGGCCCCGGGAAGGAGCGGAGTGCCGGGAAGAGCCGGGCTGGGAGCGGCTTTCCCGTGGGCTGAGGTTTCCACCCTGTGTCCTGCCGGAGAACTGCACTGATGGGGAGGGCTCGGCATCCGCCGGGGGTGCGGCTCAGCCGGCCCTGGGCACGCGGCTGGGCAATGAATCCCTGGAAAACACTTCCCAGGGACTGCTCTGCCTCTAGCAGCCTCCCTGGATCAGCCCGGAGGAGGGACGATGTGAGGGTGCTGAAATTCGGCGGGTCCCGTGATATCTGTGACCGCCGTGACCCTCAGCCCTCTGTCCCGGCCACTCTGAGCCTCCAGAGCCAGCAGCACCTTCTGCTTCCCAAAGCGCCACAGCTGCCGGTGACCCCCCCAGAAATCAAATCTGGATTCGGGAGCTCGCTCTGGGCACTGCCGGGTAAAGGTGTGTCCATACCCAGGGCTCGCTCCAGGTCCTGATGGCACTGAATAAATCTGGGCAACGCCTGGAGCTGGCTGCGCCCTGAGCCTGTGCTGTGCTGGACAGCTGGACACATCCCTGGGCACCCACACATCCAGGGGTAGCGGTGGCAGCATTCCAAGGGTGCTGAGCCCAGAGCAGCTCCAGTTTGTGCTCCGTCCCCGGGTCACAGCCCTGTCACCCAGCACGGCCACGAGGGCACCGAGGCAGCACCGCCCAGCCGTGTCCCACCCCGTCATTGCCATTGTCCCTCCACTTTTGGACGCACATTTTATGCTGGACAAGGTGTAAATCAGGCGTAAATCTGAAAATCTGAGTAGAAACTGCAGGGTCCTGCAACCCCTCAGGAGCTGGGCTCTGCCTTCCCAAATCCAGGGGCCGAAATACTTCAGCAAGGGACAGCCCAGAGGAGCAAGGGACAGCCCAGATCCTCAGCGGGGACACTTGAAGCTGTTTCGCCTCTCCGGAGGTTTTGCTCCCAAATGAGGCTGCAGCAGGGAGAGCCAAATCCAGACAAACAAGGACGGGGATCCCCTTCCAGCCCCTGGAGGGGTCCCTCCACCCGGACACGACCCATCCCCATCCCGGGCTGGCGCAGCGGGCTCGGCGCTGGGACCCCAGCAGATGGCAGCAGGGCCTCAGGGTGAGCTCCCACGGATCCCTTCTTTCCGTGAATTTCCTTTTATTCCCTGCTTGTTTTAAATAAAAGCAATCACCCCGTGCAAATCCACTGCAGATGCACCTTGGGATAAGCTGAACTGGGGGAGGGACATTTGCCCTGCACCTTATCCAGGTGACAAACCCCATGTCCTCTGCAGGTATCGGAATGATGTGCCCAGAGCCGCCGTGAGGAGAAAATGGGGTTTGTGGGCAGGGTTTGTCTCACCCTCGAGTAAATGGGGAAATGGGACAGAGATGTCACCCAACCCGACGAGAAGAGGTCGGAAGCAGGACAGAGCCGGGCTGGAGCAGCTCATCCTCAATCCTCCTTTGGGGGCAGGAGAGCGGGCAGGGCAAGGGGAGGTGCCCAGGAGGGCACGGGTAGTTCTGAGTGAAGACCACAGCAAATCCAGGACTCCCCCGGGCAGGAGGCACCCCCAGGCCCGCTGCTGTCCATAATCCCTTAAACCTCAATCCGTTTTGCACCATTCCTCGTGGCCAGTTTCGTCCCGATGCTGTAATTCAGTTATAGTGAAGACGCTCCGTGCTCAGCAGAGCCTCGGGGTGCCCTCAGTGGGTCCAGGTTTAAATCTGCAAATTGGGGTGTTTAAAGCAGATGATTATATACCCAACCCTCTGGTTTATCAGAGGCCAGCAGGGTGGGTGTGTTACAGGTATCTCCAGGTCTCAGAGTTGCCTGTGCATTTTGGGTGCTCCAGGAACAGCTCACGCCCCGCATTAACCCTCACAGCAGTGACATTTTACTGCTTCTGTCACCACACCCTTCACGGTGCCACCGAATGACCAGGGCACCTGTGTGAGGGGGCAGTGCTGCGGGCAGCGAGGTCCTGGAGCAGCGTTTGATGGATGCGAGGTGTTTGCAGCTGGAATTCCGATGGGCGGTGTCTGCGTGCATCCACCGGGGTGTCCGGGACAGGCAGGGTGTGGCGATGAGGATGCAGCAGAATCCAAAGCAGGCGCTGTGCTGGGAGAACGATTCTGCTTTTCTCTAGCACAGGATGGACACTGAGAAACAGCAGGGGGTTACCGGAGCCACAGAGAGAAGGGACAGAAAGAAGACTTTTACCTTCTCCTCCCCCTCGTTCCTGAGGCATCGGGAGCAGGGATGAGACCTGCAGCCACTCCTGGCTGAAGTTCGCGGCTGCCTTTCCTACCGCGGACAGCAAAGAGCTTTACCAAGGCTGCGAGCATCGTTCTCGGCTCAGTATCTGGGGAAACTGAGGCTGGCCCGGAGTTGTCCATTCGCCTTCTCCCACCACCGCCTCAATCCCGTCCCCTTCGTGCTTCCCATGCGCTGTCCTCCGGCATTCCCGGGGCTCGGGCACGCCGGGGCGTGCGCGGCGGGATAGGCTTCCAGGCAGGCGGCGGTGCCGCTGAGCAGCAGTCGACAGCGAGGAATTCGGCTCGGCAAACGAGCGCTCCCCAGCTGCTCCAGCCCCGCGGGGGCCGGGGCGGTGCCCGCCGGCGGCAGCGGGGCGGGGGGGCCCGGCTGGGTTTGGGGTGGTGCGGACCCCCCAGCACGCAGGGTGATGTGCAGCGAGGGCAGTGCCGGGGCTTTGGGCTCTGCCCGCTCAGATCCGTCCGTGCCCCCTGGCCTGGCACGGGCACCACGCCGGTTAACGGCACTGCTGAGGGCTGGAAGGGCGGACACAGCGCCGAGATAAAGCCCCGGAGCTCAGCCCGGCACCGGCAGGGGGGCTCTGCATGAGCCCAGCCCTGGGATGGGGCGGGATGAGGGCTCTGTGTCCCGGGAAGGTCCCTCCGGTGGAGCTGTGGCCCATCCCCAAAGCCCCGTCCGGGCTCCCAGGACGCCGCAGTGCCCGGCCGGAGCCGCTCCCGCTACCTCTCCCCAAGCCCCCCATTAGCAGGTTCGAGCCACTCGAAGGCCACTTCATCTCCGCTTAATACATCCTTAATTATAATTAGGTTAGGATGGCTGCCAACAGGAGCCCGAGAGCTGCGCAGCGCCCTGGGTGAGGGGAGAGTGAAGGGGCAGCCGGAGTGGAGACACCAAACTCCTGTGCAAAATGCAGTGCGGGTCAAAGCTGGGCACTTTGGGACAGGGATGTTCACTCTGAGTCCCCAAAAGCCTTCATGGCACCTGGGCTGGGTGGTCTCTTAGGCCTCGGGGGGTGGGGATTTGTGAACTGCTCCGGTCCCTCTGTCAGTCAGACCCAGAAGTACTCGATCTAAATAGTCCTAAAAACAGTGGAGTAGGAAGCCATTGCAATGGGTGAAGTTGCTTCAGGTCCCCTGAGATCCAGGTGGGTGCTTTGATCATCTAAAAATAAGATCTGCAGAGTGGCACCAAACACTGGGTGAAGCCTCTCTGAATTAAACATTTTACTGAATAAACTGGGTGTCCCCCTCCCCTTCTCTCCACACAGATCCCCAGCAACGTTTGTACAGGAATCTGCCTCCTCCAAACCCAAACACAAACCTGTTTCCTTCACCCCACATCTCCCACACCTCAGCCTGTCAGCAGAGTCCTCCAGATCCCTGAAACTGGGGTTACAGAAACACGGGATGCAGAAACACGGGGATATTCCCTCCATCAGTGCAGGTGGTCCTGCCAGGCCTCCAACAATTCAGTGCAGGGAGGTTTCTCCTGTGTGCCGGGGCATTCCCAGTGGCCCGAGCTCCCAATTCGGGTATTATTTTCCCCTGGAGCTCAGAACATTGTTGTGAGGTCACCAAGTCCCTCTTGTCCCATCCCTGTAATGGATTGCTCAGAAAAGTAAATTTGACTTGGAAATAGCTTGAAAACATAGGGTAGCCTTGTTTGGGGTGCAGAAGGAGCTGGGGTCTGGAGGGTCTGTGTGGGTTCCTGGACTGTGCCATACAGAACCCGCTTTTCCCTGGATGAGACCTCGGCAGCGTGTCCCGCACACGGTGGCGTTTCCCAGCCTGAGCTGCCTCATTTTTGTTGTGCTCCATCCGAACGGAGCCGTCGTTTCTGCAGGGCAGCACGCAAATAAATCAAAGGGTTTGTCAACTTCACCATCCAGGAGCGCCCCTGTTTTCCTGGGAATATCTGGGACCCGCAGTTCCGCAGCGGCTGAATCCACCTGCGAGTCCCCGGGAGTGCCTGAGCCGCTCTGGCTCCTGTTTGGGCCAGCCGGGAGCTCTCCTGGCTGCTGGGTGTCCCGCAGCTCTGCTGAAAATAAATCAAATATTACTCACTGAGCTTCCCAGCCTGCCTGCCCTAAAGAAAACATTTTGCAAGAGAAAATATAGTATTCCGGAGGCTTATCTCACTTGGTGGCAATTGTGGGTGTATAATTGAAAACCGAGCTGATCGTTAGAGGTTCACAGAGATGCTGAATAGCCCAGTGTTCAGTGGTCTCTGCCAGCCACGGCCAATTTACATTAAAGGCTTGATTCCTTCTCCAGCCCACTTCTTAGCCCCTGGGAAATCTCCTCGTCGCTTATTCCTCGTTTGCAAGGACTGTCTAGTGCGAGGAAAAGTCTTGCCCGGCTCTGCTCTCGCTGCTGCCCAGGCTGAGCCGGGATGTCCCTCACTGACCGCGGGCATTTGCAGCGGATTCAGCACCAGCCCCATGTCCAGCTCTCCCCCATCCCAAACTGACAGTCGGGCTTGACCCGCCGTTCCCTAAACGGTTACTCTTCTATGTAAAATTCGTTCATTTTTTTTTTCTTTTTTCCTGTGAATAGAGGAGCCAGAGGTGTGGTCTCCCGGGAACTGAGGAGAAAACTGGATTAGGGGCCAAGGAGCTACAAAGCGGTCGGGGAAATTACACTTGTTTGGGAGCAAAGCGTAAATATTAGAGCGAAAATAAGAACAATTAACTGCCTGCCGGGAGCCACAGAGCCTTAGGGTGGAGGATTAAATGTCATGTGCAAGTGTTGTGATCTCTGCTGGCAGAGAGACATCAGTCCGGGAAGAGCCAGCGGTGCCTTCTTCCCGAATTCCCCTGGGACCGGTCTTTCTCCCTTTTCCCCGCAGTGCTCCTACGACCCTCCAAGCCAGGCAACGCAAACCAAGTTACGGATCAGCATCCCTGCACAACCCCTCGCCCTCCCCCTTCCCTTTCTCATCGCGAGGAAGCCACCGGCTGATCATTTTCGCATCCCCGAGCCGGCCCTTCGTAGCTGAGGGAATTCGGGAATGCCCCGGGCTCGCTCGGCGGCGGCTCAGCTGCAAATGGGTCTGGGGGCAGCGGGGCCGCTCCTCACTGCGCTCCGGGACCCGCGCACCGGTGACGGAGAGTCCCTGGGATGGGGAGCGGGGAGGTGACGGGGAGTGCCCGGAGGGGCAGCCGGACCCGGGAGCGGCACAAGCGGCCTCGGCTGCGGCTGCGGCCCCGGTTCAGCCCCGCCCGGAGCCCCGCGGTGCCCGGCGGCCCCGTCGGAGGTGAGAGATGCGGCAGCAGCGGGGTCGTGCCGGAGTCGGGGCAGGGGAACCGGAGCGGGATCCCGCGGGGTCTCCTCGCTCTCGCCTCCCGGCTCCGGCCGCCGCTGCCCCCGCGCTTGCGGAGCGAAGTTTGGGGGGTTTGAGGGAGCAGCCCGGGCCGCCCGCCGTGCCCGTGTTTAAAAGATCGCGGAGATATTTTCACACCTCAAACCGCCGCCTCCCTCTCCCCTCCAGCCCCCATCGCCTTGATTTAGCCCTTGGTAATTAATTTGGCATTTCAGAATAGCTACTGGGCTGGATAATGGCCTCATTCATCTCCCCAGCCTAATCTGAACAGAATCTGGAAGAAAAGCTTTCAGAAAGACAGAAACTGCCATTCGGCAACTGCTCAAAAGAACTGTCACTCCAGGGGAATAAATCGCTCCTGATTATTTCAACCCGGGTCTTCTCTGCTTTTCCAGTCGCTCCCGGTCCCGCCGGGGAACGGCCCCCCGAGAGCCGAGGAGGAGAAGAGCCGCTCGGGCTTTCCCCCTCCCTTCTCCAAGCCCGGGCGGTGCAGGGGGAGGTGGGCGAGGAGCAGCGCATTGTTCCCGGGGAGGAGGACGAGCTCCGGTACCCGAAGCCATTTGACTTTTAAAACAGCTCCGAGCTCCGGGGCCGCCTCTCCCGCTGCCCCCGGTGCGGCTGAAATAAAGCCCTTCCCGGCTCTCCGTCTCCGGGGCTTCTCCCGGGCCAAACGCGAAGGAACGGGGACGCTCCGTTCTGCTCTGCTCTGCCCCGGCCCGGCCCGGCCGTGCCCCGGAGCCGCTCAGCCCCTGGGCCCGCACGTGGGCCGGCCGCGCTTCCGGGCAGGGACCGAGGGGACCGGAGATGCTCCGGTGTGGTCCCAGCCGTGCTCCGTGCCCGGTGTAGGTACCGGAGATGCTCCGGTGTGGTCCCAGCCGTGCTCCGTGCCCGGTGTAGGTACCGGAGGTGCTCCGTTCCCAGTGCGCTATTGAAGATCCTGCAGATGCTCCGCTCCCGCTTTAGGAACCGGAGATGCTCCGGTGCCGGTACCAGCGATGCTCCGGCCCCCGTGCAGGTACCGGAGATGCTTCGGCGTCTCACCGGGGCTGACTTCGGCAAGGATCCGTCCCCTCCCGAGGCAGGACAGGGCCGGGGCTGGCTGGTGCTTCATGATAGGAAAATCAAATCCGAAGTGGGGGGCGATCCGTAGAGGGCCTGGTGCCCCGAGCATCGCCCCGCTCCATCCTCCCGGGACGGCCCCGGGCCCCTGCCCCGGAAGGGCCCGGCAGACTCGGGCCCGGCGAGCTGCGCCTCGGTCCCCGCGGAGCTGCTTACATGCATTTAATAGCTCGAGGGCGAGGTAATTAGAGGAGAAAGCCTCGGTAAATCACGTTAATGACCGCAAGAGCCATTACAAACCCCGGGGGTTGTGAAACACCGAATAAACCCAGCGAGAAGGGCAGGAGGGAGGCGAGAGCCGCAGCCCCGGGAACGCCGGCGGGCAGCGCGGAGCTCCGCGCTCGGCAGCGCCCGGAGGTTGTTAAATTAACACCCTGCTAATGGGATTAAGCAGCACCTCGGCTTTGCGGTGGAGTTCAGGGGGGGCAGGTTTCCTTAGATTCACCCCAATTTTTGCTGTGAGGCGGTGAAGGACCGTGCGGACTTTGAGGTGCCGAGGGCGACCTTTAAAAACCCTGACGCATTTTAAAGAAACGCTGAAATTTCAGCCTTGCCCTGCGCACCGGGGGCACTCCCGGGGCCGCGGTCGGGTCGGCGAGAGGGTCCGGGAGCGTCCGGAGTAACCGGAGTCAAACCCGCATCTTTCCCTGGAGGATCGAGGGTCCTCGCAGCGGCACCTGCTGCGCCCCGAGCCGGCCCCGCGTGTCCCCCCGGGCACAGGAACCGTCCCCCTGTGCAGCCCCGGCACGGCCCGGACACGGGCGGACAGGGAACCCCCGGCGAAAGCTGTCCCGGACACGAGTGGCCGAAGGAAAAGCGCCAGGAGACTGAAGTGGGGGATCACAAACGATGAGCGGAGATGCTCGTAGCTGGCACCTGGAGGGGTCTGTGGGCCCGAACGTGGGGCTCCCGGCTGGGGATTCCCATTTCCGTTGTCCGCACAGCCGCGCCCGGGCCCGCCCGGAGCCGCGGTGGCCGCACTGGGCAGAGCCCGCACCGGGCAGCGATATCCGGGGGCTCCCGCAGCCTCTGTCCCGGCCTGGCCCCCACGGTCCAGGACAGTTTAGTCTCAGTTGTCCCGCTCCCTCCTTGAGGTACCCTCTCGGAGCTGGACGGGAGCACACACCCGCATCCCAATTCTGCAAATAGGGCCGCAGTTCAGGAGTGGGGAGAAAACTTTCTCCGGGGCTGGGGTATCCCGGGACCGTCCGTGAGTGTCCCGGGTGTGCCGGGCTGCGGCCGAGTCCCTGTGTGGCTCGGGTGGGACCAGCGGGACCGGACCCCCCAGTCCCGGGCCGGCCGCATCCCCATCCACACCCCGCCTTCCCCCGGAGAAGGAGAGCACCGGGAGCGGGACGGAGGGGCGGCTTCCCGGGGAAGAGTTAACANTCGCCGCTGCCCGGGCAGCCCCCGTCCCCTCGGGCCGCCCCGCCGAGGCTCTCCGGGGAGGGGACCGCGCCGCCGTGCCAGGGCCCGGCCGCTTGAGTGACACGGCGTGGGCAGCGCTCCGAGAGAGGGCACCTCCGTTGGAAAAATAAAAGTGCCCTTTTAATCAAAGACGGAGGGAAGGGGGGCGAGCAGGGCGGCCGGGAGCCGAGGGAGGGAAACTCTCCGCTCCCTCCCGGGACCGTCTCTCCGGGATGTCGGTACCGTCCCCCCGGGCTGAGTCCCCGGCCGGGATCACAGCGGGAAGAGCCGGAGGGGATCCGGGGGGAAGCGGCCATCGGGGGCGGCCCCTCGGCACCGGGGGTCTGCTGGGAGGGTGGGAAGGGGACACCGGGCCCGGTGCGGGACAAGTGCCGCCCTTTAATCCCTTCCTCGCCTTAACGGGAGAGCCGACGAACTGCAGAGCGAGGTGGGGGGCGGCAAGAGGCGCCGCTGAGCCCCTTGTGCCTGGTCTGCCCCGGGGCTGTGGTAGGGACACGGCCCCTCTTCGCCGAGAACAGCCCCCTAAAACAACCTGCCGAGGGTCGCCAGGCCCCGGAGTTCCTGTGTCGTGATTTCCCCCATGAAACTTCCCCGGCACCGGGTTTTCTGTCCCAGGGGCGAAGGCTGCGGGAGCCCGCTCGGGCCGGTGCCCCTTCCGACCCAGCTGAGGGGGCCAGTCCCTGTCTGGCCCTGTGGAGAGGGGAGGCCAGCAGTGACCAGGTGGGAGACGTCCCCATCCTGGTCCCCGCCGGCATCCCCACAGGTGGGAGTGGGGCTCCTCCCGGCCGCTTCTCCCCCCTTCCCGCTCCACGCCCACGGACCATCCCCGGCTGCGGGGCGCAGGAGGCCCGGGCTCCCCCAGCCCCGTCGGGGGCACGGAGGGGCGGGGGGCAGGAGAAGGGCCCTTCCCCGGCTTCTCGGGGCGGCTCGGGAGCCCCGCGGCGGAGCTGGCGCCCATCACCGCGGTGTCGAGGCGGGCTCCGTCCCACTCCCATCCCCCCCGCCCTCCCCGAGGCCTGTGCGCGTCTCTGGCTGAGCCGCCAGTGGATGTCGTTGTTCTGTTCCTTGAGCGCGATGTCACTCCTTTAGCATGACCTCAAACGCGGCGGGGGCTGGGACCGCCAGTCATTCTCCGTGCGAGGGCCGGGGCGGGAGGCAGGCGGGACCCAGCCCCGCCGCCAGCCCCACC
>VXAD01007416.1:104917-273030 GCA_013399195.1 Dicrurus megarhynchus
AGCGCGCCCACCCGCCCTCCTTCCTCACCGACCTCAACAACCCGCACAACCTGACCTGCTGGCAGTCCGACAGCTACGTCCAGTATCCCCACAACGTCACCCTCACCCTCTCCCTCGGCAAGAAATTCGAGGTGACCTACGTCAGCCTGCAGTTCTGCTCGCCGCGCCCCGAGTCCATGGCCATCCACAAGTCCATGGACTACGGCAAGACCTGGGTGCCTTTCCAGTTCTACTCCACGCAGTGCCGCAAGATGTACAACAAGCCGAGCCGCGCCGCCATCACGAAGCAGAACGAGCAGGAGGCGGTGTGCACCGACTCGCACACCGACGTGCGGCCCCTCTCCGGCGGCCTCATCGCCTTCAGCACCCTGGACGGCCGCCCCACCGCCCACGACTTCGACAACTCGCCCGTGCTGCAGGATTGGGTGACGGCCACCGACATCAGGGTGACCTTCAGCCGCCTGCACACCTTCGGCGACGAGAGCGAGGACGACTCCGAGCTGGCCCGCGACTCCTACTTCTACGCCGTGTCCGACTTGCAGGTCGGCGGGCGCTGCAAGTGCAACGGGCACGCGTCTCGCTGCGTCCGGGACCGCGACGACAGCTTGGTGTGCGACTGCAAGCACAACACGGCCGGCCCCGAGTGCGACCGCTGCAAGCCCTTCCACTACGACCGTCCCTGGCAGCGAGCGACGGCCCGGGAGGCCAACGAGTGTGTGGGTGAGTCCCGGCCGCGGGCGCGGACACTCCGGCACGGGCGGGGAGAAGGACGGGGACAGGGCGCGGAGGTCCCCGGAGGGGCAGGCAGAGGGAGGGCAGAGCGAAGGAGCCGCGGGGGACGGCAGAGAAAGGCACGGGGACATCCAGAGACACGGGGAGACGTTCGGGGACACGCAGGGAGATGGAGAACGGGACAGGAGGAGGACACTGAGGTACCGGAGAGCGTGGGGCAGAGGACGGGACACCGAGGGGCCCCGGAGCGCGGAGCAGGGATGTGAAGGCACTCGGGAGCGCAGGGGATGGGACACGGAGGCGCCCGGCAGCTCAAGGCAGGGGACGCTGAGGTATCGGGAGCGCGGTGGTGACAACAGCGAGGCACTTCCAGCGGGCACGGGGAACCCGAGAGCACCGGGCAGGGCACAGGAATTTGGGCAGGGAATACCGAGAGCCTCGGAGGCGTGGGACGGGGGACACCGAGGCACCCGGCTGAGCCGGACGGGGTTACCGGGGGACTCTGATGGGCAGAGCAAGGGAAAGCTCGGAAACGCGAGGCAGGAAAAACCAAGGAGCTGAGGAGAGGGGATAAGGGGCACTCAGGATTCCGGGAAAATGCCGTTCGTGTCCGGAGGAGCGCGGAGGGCCCCTGGCTGGTCTGGCAGCGTCTCCCGTCCCGGGCAGATCCCGGCCGGGGAGCCCGCCGCGCACGGCCCGGCTCCGGTCCGGGGATCCCGGAGCTCGCCGGCAGCCCCGCTCTCTTTCCCGGGACGCGGGCTCAGAGCCCGAGAGGCTCCGCGTCCGCGCGGCACGGGGACGGGCTCCGGCCTTTCCGGAGGGGGAAGGCGGCCGGGAGCAGGGGAGGGAAGCTCGGCAAAGCCTGCGGCTCCCGTCCCTGCATCCTCAGGGTGTGCGGGCAGAGGCGGCGGCGGGGACTTGAACGAGCCCCAGGGCCAAACGAGAACCGGGCAGCAGCCGGTTCGTTCCATCTCGAGCGAGAAACGCGCCGTCCTGGCTGTCCGCCGGCGCAGACGGAGTGTCCCTCTCCTCTGCCCGGGGTGGATAAGGGTTAAGGGTCTGGGGAGTTCTTCCCCGTGAGTCCCCGCACATCCCGCCGAACGTTCCCTCCGATCTTCCGCCCCCGCTTCCCAGAGGGATCCCCGCGCGCTGCCGCTCCTCTCCTCGCGGTTTAGGGGGCCGGTGCTCAGCCGTGTGCCCTTGGGGACCCGGTCCCGGGGCTGGGATGCCCCGGACTGGGCTCGGCTCCCCGCGCCGGGAGCCCTCGGTCCCGCGGAGCGCAGACCCGGCCCCGCCGCCCGCCGCCGCCGCCGCCGCCTTGTTTACACGGAAAACACGGCCCCGTCTTCCAAAATATTTGCAGCTCCGACGATAGGAAAAAACCCTCGCCGAGCGGCCGGCGTTGGCAGCCTTTTTTTTTTTTTTCCCCTATTTTTTTTTTTTGTTCGTTTGTTTTCTTTCCCTCCTTTTCCTTTTTATTTTTTTTCCCCAAATCACAATCAGATGTGTCCCTTGCAGAGAGCACAATTCCTTCTCCGGCGTCTTCACCAGGGAGGCACGGCCAAGCCGGCTTATCTGGCGTGGAGAGGGGCCCGGTGGCACCGGGGCACACGCGGTGGCGGCTCCGGGGGCGGGCGCGGGGTCCCGGCAGCCTCGGGGCGATGCTCGACAGCGCTGCGGATCCCGTCGGGCCGGGGGGAAGCGGCGGGGAGATCCCGAGGGAGAGCAGCGGGTGCCACTCGGCTGCCGGGGTCACTCCGGTGTTGCTTTTCCGCCGTCCCGCGGGTCCCGCTGCCCGGCAGCGCTCGGGGACGGGGCTCCGCGTCTCGCTTACTTCCCAGAGCTGTCTCTTGCCCGGCAGCGAGGCTGGGGGGGGCAGGAGGGGTCCGGCTTTCCCGGCCTCAGCCCCGCTCCCTGCCCGCAGCGTCACCGCTATCAACGATGCCATAAATTCTGGTGCGGTCTCGAGGTGCTATCGTACCCCCGGTCTTCTCTGCAGGGTCCCCAAATGCTCCTGAAAACCCTTCTGTTGAGTTGTTGTGCTGGCGCTGTGCTCCTACCATCCTTCTCCCTTCCAATTTATTTCCAATAAAAGGGAAGCAAGTTCCCAGTTTCCAGTAAAATATGTCACTTTTATGCCAGGCTTTGCATTTCAGACCATGAGCAGTCCTAGCCGCGTCAGACTTCTGCAAACGAAAATCGCTCTGTTTTTTCCTTTTCCACCGGCTTTGCTGGGAAGTGAATGTTTTGCAAGGATGAAGCTACCGTAAAACAATTTTCCGCAGCCCGATCCTGCTGCCCCTTCCCTGGGGCCGCACCTATCAGTCTCTAAAACCAGCCTCGGCCAAAAACCCGCGCTGCCCTGCCAAGCCCACACCGCCTGGAATAATCCCCCCAGATCAAGATCACAATAACCCCATTCAACTCCCACCCACTCGCTCATGACCGTCGGCCCACCCTGGTTTCTCTCCCAAATCCCGAGAGAAAGTCAGGCCCCGGGTCAGCGGGGGCTGCGGAGCCGCTGCGCCGGGCAGGGCAGGGGACGAGCGGGGAGTCGCTGCCGCCGCACGCTGGAGGCTCCTTCCAGCGCTGCAGAGGAAATCAGAGCGGCCAGAGCGTCCTGAGCCACCGTGCTGAGGGAAAGGTGAATTAGCCAGATCAGCTGAATTTGCATCGAGTAGCGGTGGGAGAGCTGGCTGCATTTTTTTTCACTGAATTTACTTTTTTCCTTTCTGGGAAATCGTTGGGGGTTTTCTTTTTCTTTTCATCCAAGGAGAAAAATTATAGAATGTGTCTGCTTTGCTTAAAAATTTGGGTGTTTGCTTTGGTAAGCCCATTCCCCCTGCCAAAACTGAATCTTTGTTCCTATTCATACTTATTTGGGGCTGAAAAAGAAATGCTCTGAAGTTTCTGACGGAAAGTCAAAATTTCCCACGGGAACGGTTTTTGCCAGCCAGATCGAATTTTTCTTTATCGCTCCTTGCGAGATCCCAGCACTGCACATGGAGAGGACAGGGCTTGTCCCAAGGAGATGTTCTCCAAGGATCTGCTCCTGCAGAGCTTTGCACAGCTCCAGGTTCCCATCAGCTTTACCTGGCAAATAACTCATCCACGTAGAGCTTGGCCTCGCGGTCCGGCTTTGGCCGGGCGCCTGGGAGCCGGAGTGCTCCAGGGAGGACTCAGCTTGGAGAAGAGCTCGGAGGTCTGTTCTCCATCCTGCCTCTCCCCAGCGCCGCGGGGCTGGCTCTTTGCTCAGCGCTGGTCCAGCCCAAGCCCCCTTCTCCAGCCCAGTTCGTCCTGATGCAGCTTCCAGCTCCCCTGGGAGAGGAGATTGCAGCTGGAAACGGTCTGAACCGAAACGCTGTCAGAGCTCAGCTGCTGGTGAGCTTGTGTGGACACGGGAAAATGCAGGCAGGGTCTTCAACCAGATTTAACAACATCACTAAAATGCAACGGGCACCATTCCACAACTTCTCAGGAACCACGGTGTTATTTGGAGTGCTGGGAATGAGCCCGGGCCAGCACCTTCCCTTTAGTTTGCATGGAACACCTTTGCCTTTGCCCTGGATAAAGCAGTACTGGACAAATCCAGGTTGCATCTCGCTGACAGGCACTTGGAGAACTCCAGATCCCATTCCCAGTGCCGGCTCTGGATCTCCACAGCCTTTCCCCCCACGGACCCAGGAGATGCTCCCGGCACCTGCACGTGTGCCTGACGTCAGCGATGGCTGCAGGTGCTGGGCGCCGCTCAGATTTTGGCCCTCTGTGATGCCTTGAGAGCGTTTAACAAACCCGGGAGCCAGTGCAGGGAGAGAAAGGAAACACATTGTGTTCCCAGATAGGGGATTTGGCACAGGCAGCACGGGGAGCCTGGTGTTGGACAAGCTCTGCTCCGCTGCCGAAGGGTTCCCAGGCTGGGATGTGTCTCATGTCACAGCAATTTCCGAGCAAGTTTCTTGTTCAGCGGAAAGGAAACTTCACCTCAGACAAGGAGTTGACCAGGAACTCTGAGAGAAGCGCCTGCCAAACACTCCCAATGAAAAACTTCCTTCCAGACAAACCTGGGGCTTTATCACCTCTCTGGTGGTCCAGGGAGGCATTTGCAGGGCAGCACTTGCTGAAACAGCAACCGGGCCCCCTCCACCCTTATCACAGCCAGAGAAATCAAATCCTCCCACACAGCTCCTCCCCCGCAGAGGGATGTGAGGGATTTCATGCCAGGGAGTGCCTGGTGTCCGTCATTAAATTCAGGTGATCCCCTCTCTTCACCCTGCATTAATCACCTCCACCTCAAAAGCCTTCCCAGTTCCCATCCTTCTGTAACCATTTTCCCAAGGTCGGCACAGTGGGATGTTGGGGAGCCCCATGAGATGATTCCTTCCCGTTCCCCTTGGCCTCCAAATGGGAGAAGGAGTCAAGCTGGTGGTGACTTTGGCTCTGTCCCACTGGAAAGTGCCTGCAGGAATTGCTTGGCTGGGAATTGGCAGGAGCTGCTTGTGAGCCGGTGCCTGTCTGCAGGGTCCAGGCACCCCCGGAGTCGGGCAGAGCAGGGAGCCAGGGTGAGGCCTGGGCCACCAGGGGCTGACAATGGCTCGCAGTGGCCGAGACATCCAACCAGGAGGGACTGGGCTGGTGGGAGATGTCCTTTCTGTCTTCTCCTCCCCCATGGTGGTTCAGGGCTTTGCAGATGGTCTGTCCTGAGGGGAACAGAGGGACAGAAGCTCTGGCTGCAGCAGTGGGAAGTGGAGCGTGGGTGGGACTGGCAGAGCTGGCAGGGACCTGGTCACGGAGGGGCACATCCAATGCACCCCGTGCCCCTTCAGTTCCGTGGTGGGATGGAACAGAGGAACTGAGTGGCTTTGCAAATCCCTCTGTGAGGAGAAGAGGACTCGGAGTGTCCCCGTGTTCACCCTGCCTACGGCCACTGCTGCCCATCCTGGGGAAGGATGCAAGCCAGGCACCCATCCCTTCTTGCCTGGAGAAACAGCCACATCCCCAGCCTGAGCAGAGAGGCTCTGAGCAGGACCCCCGGGCTGCCCCTGCAGGATCCCCACGGTCCCACAGAGGATCCCAGGGGGCCAGAGCAGGATGCCCACGGTGTAACGTCCTTTGTCCACCTGAGGCAGGCATTGGTGCCTGGATCTGGCAGCACAGCACGACTCTGCCTGTGGCTGGGCCCAGGCAAGGCTCTCAGGTGGATTTTGGAGGTGCTCTGTCGTGGTACTGCCTGTTACCTCCTGATGATAACAAGAATGATCAAAATTTCTGATATCCAAGCTTATCTTCGGCCTCAATTTCCCCTTTTATAGGGGGTAAAGAGGGGCTGTGTAAAATCCTTTGGACTTGGGTTGAGAAAGGCACGAAGCTTTATTGCAGCACCCTTGTACCCAGGGAAACTGCAACGGGGGTAGCTTCGCCAGCAACTGGACCAGACCCTGTGAGGGCTGGACTTCTCATGGCTCCATGTGCCATCCATGGAGCCACAGCTCCTTTCCAGCCCCTCCTGGTGCAGCTCCCAGCGGATCGTGCTGCATGGGGAGGTGCACGAGCAGGGGTAGCTGTATTGCTGAGCAGATGGGTGCTGTAGCCATAGAAATTTGGGCCCACGAGCTGCTGAGGCTCCCATTGTAGCCTCCCAAGGGAGCCTCGCATGGGCAGAGCTTTCTCACAGGCTTTTATTCTCAGGAAGCTTAAAGTTAAACTGATTTCCAACAGAAAGGTTTTTACACCAACAAACAAACAAACAAAAATGCGCAGTTAAGGCTAAAACAAAACCAGGCTTGGCACTCCGGGTTGGACACTTGCCTTCCCTTGAGCTTGTCCACGGCTAATCTCTGCCCTCCTCTTTCTGGGCCAAATCATGTCATCCTTATTCAGCCGCCGCTGTCCTCGCCTCGCAAACTCCCTGTGCCTGCCCGGGGGGACGTGCTGCCTCCCCAGGGAGGGAGCAAAAAGCACCCGAGGGCTCTGGAATCCCCACTGCCTGTAAAAGCACTCCCAGGATCCTGGGGCTCCTACCTGGCCCATGAAGTGGGATCAGCTGGGGCACACAAATTTGTCTCTGTATTCTTAAATTATCCCCTTTTCATCCTCAGGAATGATATGGATTTTTGTGACCACGGAGGGTTGATGCATTTTTGGCCCTTGATCTCTCCTGCCTCCCTCTTGTGACACCCAGCTTTTTGGTACAGTGGTTTTGGAGGCTCTTGTGCTTAGTATGGGACTGCAGGATTTCATTCCAGGAAGTCCCTGGTGTCTCTTATTAAATTTAGGTGATTCCTTTTCTTTACCCTGATTAATCACCTCCGCCTCAAAGGCCTTCCCAGTTCCCATCCTGTCTGTAACCGTTCTGTGGCTGGGCTGTGCAAGCAGAGTTTTACTGAGGACTTTCTGGAGGATTTCAGGATGCTGTGTTGAGTTTTCCCTTCACCAGTTTTGTCCTGGGGGACATCCAGGGCAAAGGAGATCGTGGGTCAGGATGACTGGAGCAGTCTGGCGGCCTGCCTGGCACTGAGAGGTTGTAGATCACTTTGCCCCTCTTTGCTGTCAAACAGCAGCAAAAACCCCAAAGCAGCCCCAGGACCCATCAAATCCAACATCCAGCTTTTCCTAGAGAGTGATGGCACAGCTGCCTGGGGCACAGGACACACCAGTGGCAAGGCTGAGTCCGCAGCACATGAGGGTTCAGAGACTCAGCCTCACCAGGATGATTTATTTGCAGCACGTTCCTGATTGCACCGAACAGATCCCCCCGTGTTTCAGGAGGGAAGGGAGAGGATTTGCTGCCAGGATCAGCCCCTGCAGAGGGCTCAGAGCCGGGACAGGGCTCGGCGGTGTCAGAGCCACATCTGCTCCGTCTCCAGGGTGCCTCTGGAGCAGCGGCTGCCGTTTGGCCTCTGCCGCTGCGATCAGCAGGAAATGTTCGCTTTGCATAAGCCGAGCTCCCGTCCCGAGCATCCCTGCCAGATCCCCGCTGCTTCCCGCACGGAGCGGGCACGGCCGCGGCTGGCACGGCCGGGGGCTCAGCCTGGCTCTGCCGCCCGGCGGGACGGGGACAAGCTCCGTGTCTGAGCAGGGATCAAAGCACGGGACAGGGACAGGGACAGGGATAGGGACAGGGACAGGGACAGGGACAGGGACAGGGACAGGGACCGGCCGGATCCTCACCCGGGGCAATCCCGGCGCTGCCCGCGGCTCATCCCCGCTGACCGCGCTCCGGAGTCCGGAGAGCCGGGATGGGGCTGGCTGGAGTGACAGGCGGGCTGTTAAAAAGATATCTGCATAATAGCTTTCGTTTATAGGGGATTAGGATGCCCTGGGGACTGATAAGGAGACAGGAGGCTTTTCCTGCTCTCAGCCAGGGCAGCCGTGGAGGCTCTCGGAGGGAGCGGAACGGGGACTCGGCTGCTCCCGATCCGTCCCAGGCAGAAGCAGAGGGAGCAGTGGCAGGAGGGGCTCAACCCCACACGGAATGGGAGCTCTCTTTAGGCTCAGCAGAAAACAGGGAATTAATGGTGGGGAGGGAAAAATCCTGTCTTCTTTTGGGAGATGCTAAAGAAACGGGTTCTGACCCGGGAGAGCACGGGAACGGAGCAGACACTGAGCTCTGCTGGGAGCTGGATTTATGGAAGCATTTTGTACAGCGCTGGTTTTAGTGGAGACTGGAGTTTAAAATCTGATGGAGTGATGTGGGCAGAGATTGTCCTGTTCCGGGGCTCAGCGGTGTCTCAGTTTGAGACAAGTTTAGGGGGAAGCGCCCTGGAAGGGACATCTCCTCCACAGAAGACAGGGTTCAGCACTCCCTCCCCCACCGATACGAAAGGAATTTCTTGGATGAAAGTGAAAAAAATTATTTATTTAACAAGCAGGCACAGAAAAAAACGAGTAATGTTAGATAATAAACCTCCTCGCTGCGGAGAAAGCTGCTGGATTCAGAGTTCCCTCTGCAGCTGGCTCGGCCCCTCCCGAGGTCCGGGGCCGGGATGCGGCGTCCCCGCAGCCTCCCTGCCGGTCCACGGAGTCCGATGATCTGGCTCTCGGATCCCAGCTAGGCTGAACAGGTCCAGAAGAAGAGGAAGAAATTACCGGAGGATTTCGGTATGCAGTCCTGGGAAAACTTTTTGCCTCAGCTCGCAAGCTGGCTGGAAGCAGGACCCCACCCTCTCTCGCCGCAGGCAGAGCCGAGCAGCGCAGGGGAGCGTGTGTGAGCCCTTGGGCACAAACCGCGCTGAGGAATTTTCCCGGCTCCCCCGACTCTTCCCTCGGACCCAGTTTAAAGCTGCGGGACCCATTTCTGGGCAATAAGCAGACGATGGGGAATGCAGCATTATCATAAAATCACCCCAAGACAAGCGGGGATGGTGCTGGGCACCCTGAGGTCTCAGCTGGCACGGGGGGCATCGACAGCACAAACTGGGCACAGAACTGCTGCCCATAGCAGGCACCTCCTGCATCGCCGGGGTTACACAGGGCAGAGAAAGGAACAGGCAGGGAAAGAGCCTGGATTCATGTCCCACACACAGCTGTGGGACCGTGGAAGAAATTTTCCTGGGCAGAAATTTTCCTTTCCAACCTTTTCAAAGCATCTCATGAGTGACGGGAGGGTTAAAAATTGTGTCTGCACCCCCCACCTGGACAGAGAGTTGGAGAGCAGGCAAGGAGCAAACCTTTATTTCACTCTCTCCTGGAAGGATAGGGTTTTTCTAAATTATTTCACGGAAGAGCTGGAAGGAGCCTCCTGTTTTGCCCGATGCCTGTTGTCACCCAGGTTGTGGTTCCTCATGGAGAGGGATCCCCTCTTGGGCTGAGACAGGATGCCCTGGAATGCTGCACTGGGAATCACAGCCCTCAGCCCAATTCCTGTTCCCCTGGGGGATGGAGGGGCTGGTAATGGATGAGCCCAGGAGACCTTGGCCATCTTCTGCCAAAGATGAGCAGTGAAAAGAGATTGTGTGGGCAGGCGAGTGGAAATTCCAGTACAGGTAGTGGGGAGCAACCTTGGGAATCTCTGCTTGAGGATCAAAGCTGCTGCATGTCCTGTGTGGGGAGCGGATGGAGAACCCAGGGCCTGCACCCAGCACCCCCAATTTCCCCTGGGAAAGGGCAAAAATGCCACGAGGGGCAGGAGCAGGCAGTGCAGTGGCACAGGCTGGGAGCAGCCCGGCTCTGCAGGGTTGTTTTACAGCACATTTCTCCTTTTTGATGTGCTGGGGTGGGAAACTCTCTCTGCCAGTGAGAAGTAGGCACAGATCTGTTGATGGTGCCTCATGGAGTGGGAAGAGCGCTCCCCAACTTCTCAGGGCACGAGGGAGGGAGGTGAGATGTCCTCCCCGCTGTCCCAGGTGGGAATTGGAGGAGGAGCACGGGAGGAATGCTGCTGGCTCAGCAGGTCCCGCTCCGGGCTCGGTGCCATTTCCGTGCTGGGTCTGTGCGCTCCCAGCCTGCGAGCAGCAGCCCAGCTGTTCCCTCCCTGATCCCATCCTCACTCAGCCTGCGTGCTCCAAGTTCAGAGCCCGGGATGGAAAGATGGATGAGGTGTCCACGTCATCTTCCCTGTGGTATTTCGGAGCCATCCATCACCCAGATCCCTGCCAGGCTGCACTGAGTGGGTCACTGGGATCTGTGCTTTGTTTTGACCAAGTGCAGCAATTTTCATTGGAATTATCATTAATTATTCTGTGGGAATAATTATTGTCCCTTAATGTCAACTCTGTGGGTATTTAGGGTGCAGGCTTGGCAGTCAGACCAGAGTGGATGAGGAGAGAAAGGACAGCATATCTGACTGGAAAAGGGAATTTTTACACTCACTGGGGACTGCCTCAGCACTTGCTTTGCTTTCACAGCCCCAAAAGGACTTTCCTTCAGGGTCTAGAGTGTCATCTCTGCCTGGTCAGGAGATGCTCTGGGGAGAGCTGAGCCCTGCGTGCGGGGAGGGGAGGAGAGGGGAGGGAGGCAGGGTGCAGGCAGGTGAGACCTAAATCTCCCTGGCTGCAGCCTCCTCGTCTTCATGCAAGACCTGCCCGGAAGGGTGGCCCTGGCCCTTCCTGGCCCAGCGGCTACCCCGGCAGGTAGCGATGCACGGGCAGAAGGAGCTATTTCCAGCAGCAAAGCGAGCCCTGGGGAACGCGACAGAGGCACCGGGAAACTGTAAATGGAACGGGGAAGAAGGAAGGTAAACGATGGGAAAAGCTGCAGACAGGAGGAAAATGTCTGGGTTTAAAAATCAGCGTTTGTGGTGCACGAGAGCAGCCTGAGGAACATCCTCGGGACGGGCAAAGCCGCTCCCTCCTGGCGCTGCCCAGAGCCTGTTGTTTTCCAGCCCCATCTGATAAGCGGCGCAGAACCAGCCCCGCGTTTCGCCTTCCTCTGTCAGTGCCGCCCGTCCCGAGCCGGGGTTATTTACTGGCTCATCCTCCTCCTTTTGCAAGAGGGAGTCAGTTCTGGTTAATGTTGGAGATCTGAACGTGATTACCGAAAGTCTCATGAAATTAAATCCCTGCGCTTCAAAGCGGCCGGGGAGGGAGGGGAGCGTCCCTCTGGCAGCGGCGGTGGCCGGGCGGATATTGAGAGCAGCCCGGTGGCCAGCGCTGCCCCGCGCACAATCGGGCTCTGACAGTGGGAAGGCAAATACAAACAGCAGCTTGTGTTTGCACACAAAGGCTCTGGGCACCGCCATCCCCGGCCCCGGGCTTTACACCCTCGGCTCTTGGGCAGAAAGTCCTGGGAGGGTTGGAGGGAGGGAAACTGGGCAGAATATTTAGGGATGAATTGAACTGTGCAAACACGCCTTTGGGAAGCTCGCGGTGCAGCGCCTTGGATCAGCTGCCCGCCGGGGCTGGAACGCAACCGCTGCGCTTGAAAGGGCGACTTTCACGCTGAAGCAAAACGGGACAAAGGAAGATAAATGAAACGGGCTCCCGGCAGGGTTTGGTTTGTTTGTTTTTGTAACTCGGCTAATATTCCCGCATTGTTCAGCCCAGCGGCCCAGGGTCTGTCCTTCACACGCTGCTCGTAAATTGGGGTTGGGCGGGCGGCGCAGGCAGCGGGCGATGCGGGAGGGACGGGACCAGCGGGACAAGGATGGGACCAGCGGGACAAGGATGAGACCAGCGGGACAGGGACGGGACCAGCGGGACAGGGACGGGATGAGCGGGACAGGGACGGGATGAGCGGGGCAGGGACAGGACGGGACGAGCGGCTCCGGCTCCGGCTCTGGGGACCAGGGATTGTCCTCTGCAGCTTTTGCGGTGCCGGGAGTTGGGAGCTCTGCGACTGCGGGGTGGCAATCGCACGGCGCTGAGCTGGGCAGGTCTGAGCCGGGGCGGGGGTGCTCAGCCCTGGTAATTCCCAGCTGTTCCTAGATTCAGCCAGAGGCGGTTTTGGGCGCAGTTCAACATCTGACCTAGCAGAGATGTGTCGAGGGGGTCTGCGGACCAGCAGAGCTCTGCTATCAGTTCATTCCTCAGCTGAGCGTGGCATGTCCTGATGGTTTTTCATGGAGCTGGCAGCAAATCTGCCGGGATTTGTCCAAGTGGGGACATCCCAGCCAAACCGTGGGTACCAGCGCTGATGTGTCAGCCCTCTCCATCCCAGGGCAAGGACCAAGGCTCATCCTCATGTCCGTGCTCAGGATGGATCCCTGCGGAGCTCAGAGCCTGCCCAGGGCTGGAGGGTGCTGATCCTGGGGGATGGACGTGATTTCGGGATTAGGGATCGCAGGGTGGACACAGCGAGGTTGATGCAGGCGCTCGTTTGATTGTAAGGAACAGAAGATCCCCAGCGCAATCCTCTTGAAAATTCCCTTTCCCTCCGGATTTTGGGCAAAGCAGGTTTAATTTCTCTAGTGCGAGCTGAGTAAGCAGAATTTAATAATCAGCTGCATAACAGTTCAGATCAAATCAAAGAGCAAGAGCAGCATCGCCTTTAAAACATTTAACATTTAATATCCTCTGTAGCATTTACTTTCCACAAGCCTCTGCAAAACCACCAAATGCTCACAGAAATTTGGCAAACTGACTTCTGCACAAATCCAGCCCCCCAGATGAGCTGTTTGTTAGTCTCCACTACACAAAGTTTCACCCAATCAACAACAACAACAAAAAAAATCCCAACAAAACCCCAGACAGTGCCTCACGTGCTGGGGGCGAGCAAAGAAATCCCTGATTTGGGTGACCAATGAATGTCCCCAGCAATGAAAAGTGAACAATTTGTCGGCAGCCCCTGCACTTGAAAACGAATGATCCAAATTATTCAGCGAGTCTCCCTAGATAGTGAATCCATTGAAAGGGGATCGAGACAGAGTCATAAATTATTCATTACCCAGAAGAGAATGAAATGCATATAATCATAACAATAATAATAACAACAACAATCGTTACACTAATAATAGCAACCACAGCCTGGCCAGCTCTGCCCGGAGAACCAGGGACCCATGAAACCTCCCAGAATTTATTTTCAATTTATCCCACCCCCCGTTTAGAGCAGCTGTGTTAAATAAAGGAATGTAAAGTGGGTCGACGTTTGGAGTGACTGTATTTATTGCCAATAATTTGAGTCGCTTGCCTTGGTTGGGGGTGATGGACTTTGTGCTCGGGTCCTTGGCAGGGAGAAGCTCCACGAACTCCCACTCATCCCTGGTAATTGCTCCATAGAATGGATTTCTCCGTGTCCTGGGCTGCTTTTAAGGAGCCTTTGGAAGTGGCTGCAGCGGAGGCATGTCCTGTCCCACTGTCCCTGGAAAATTTATAGGTGTCCATGGGCTGAAAGAGAAGTGGAAAGTGCTGGCCTGACACACATCCCCGGGATCTGACTCTTCCTGGCGTGAATGGGACCTTGATTGCGGAGTCACCCGGGAGCCATTGAGCACGGAGAGCTGAGGAGAGGCCACAGCACTTGTCACCCAGCCCGCGCGTTTCCTGTTGTCGCTGGCACGCCTGGCTTTGGCTGGGAAAGCCCCGCCGCGGATCCGCCCCGAGCCTCAGCCCGGTGCCTTTCAGCTCCCCGGCAATTCTGCTGCCCTCGGGACCCGTGGTTTCCTTTGGGCATCTTTGACTTGGAAGCTCCTTCCAGCAGCCCCCCGGGGGGATTTTCTCCACGGGGAGCTCTCTGCTGGGCGATATTGAACATTCAAATACATTTCCATGCCTCCACCGTGTTGGAAAGAGCCCGGCTACCACTTCGGCATGCAAATGAACCCCCGTCCGCAGCGCAGGGGCTCAGCCGTGGCACTCGGCCATCTCCCAACCATTTCCCACAGGTCGCCCCGTGTTTGTAAGGAGGGGCTGGAGGGGCCCGAGGGTCCTTTCTGAGGCTCCCTCAGAGCTTTCTCCACCTGCTGCTCTCCGGGAGGAGAGGGGAGGGCTCCCGCTGTTTCCTGCATGTGGGGAAAATGACATTTTTAAAGCTAGGGAGCAGCCGGTTGGGCCGGGAAGGAGCAAAGCACGTGCCTGGTCTGGCTCCATCAGCGCTGGGTGCTGCAGAGGGGGCTCAGCAGCCACGGGTTGGGTGGGTCAGTGCTGCAGCAGAACCAGCCCGTGGGGGTAGTTTGGAAACCAGTGCTGAAATAATGTCACAGAGACGGTTTTTGTTTGGTGAATGAATCTGCAGTTCAGGCTGAGCCCGCCCAGGTGGGGAAGGTGTGGGAGGATGGGGGAGATGAGGCAGAGCGGAGCAGGGTCCGTGGCTGGTGGGTGCTGAGCCTGGTGCCATCAGCTGGGTTTGGGGACATGTGGGACACGTGGGGCCGCTCCCTGTGGCACGGCAGGAGGGCTGAGCTCGCAGATCCTCTGCTGCCGGGCAGCTGGAAGGCAAGGAGCAGAAGAAAGAGTTCCTGCTGGCATTTTTGTTGGAAGTCGCCTGAGTATTAAGTGGAACATGGTTTTCATTACCAGCTCCATTTTGGTGCAATAAATCACGAACTAGAAACACACTTCTGGCCTGGATTCTGCCCTCAGTTCTGAGTGGCAGTAACCAGAGGCAAAATCCAGCCTGGGCTTCAGTGTTACAGCCCATATGGTCACCTTTTGGAATTAATTTCTTCTGGTAATTTCTGTGTAATTACACAGCACTGAAGGCTACTTCCTCTCCTGGGCAATTAACGGTGCTGATCTCGTGCCAAAGGTGTGCTTTGCGCTGCACAAACCTGTGAGGAGAGACGAGCTCAGCCTCCAGGTGACAATCTGCACCCTCAGCAAGGGCGCCCTGGACACCCCCAGGGTCCTGGGAGGAGACGGGGCCACCAAGCAGCGACTGAGCACAGAGCGAGCCCTTGCTGTTGGGCTGCAAAGGGAACGCGGAGTGTTTGTGCGAGCTCCAGCTGCTGCTGGAATATTTGGGAGGTCATTCCCGCCGAGCAGGCTGCAGGAACCTGTAATTGCAACAGATGCTCTCCGACAGCGGCGGCCCCGTGGGGGAGCAGAGCCGCTCGTCCCCCCAGGGCAGGAATCTAATTTATATCTCATAAGACAGTTTTATTTTTCGGGATTACCGATGGATTCCATGCCAGAGAGCCCCGCGGGCTCCGGCCGCTGCCTCGCTCCTGCCTCAGACAGGGGGAGTGCAGGGTCGTAAAAGAGACTCCTCGTGCTGGGTTATGGGGCCTATAAAATTATCCTTGTTAGGAGCCCGTTTAAACGAGCCATTGCAATGGATAACAAAGGCAGCCCCTCGCCCCCCTCGCAGCTTCTGTACAAAACCTGAGCTGGATGGGAAGGAGAACCGCAGCGGGTTTGTCTGAGCCAGGCTCCTGTGTGCTCAGATGCTGCTGCCGGGGATCCTTTCTGTGTGCAAACGGCTCCAGTTCCAACGGGACGGAGGGGAAGCGAGGGGAGGAGGAGGAGAAGTCATTTCTCGTCTCACCGCTGGTTTCCGTGGGCTTTGGATGGAGCCCTGCTCTCCCTCTGTGCAATTTGCTCGGGGTTTGGATGGAAGGCTGGCCCCGGCCGCGTGTGGGCTGATGGATTTGCTCCTGTTCTGCCAGAGGCAACAACGCAGCCCCGAGCGGGAGAGTCTGGGACCAAAGGGGAAGGTGCTGCCTCCAGGAGTTTGGCTGCCCTGAGTGCTGGGGGGCGGAGAGCTCCTGCAGCCCCTCCCTTGCTCTGGGGGCTCCCCAAAGCCAGCCCCAGCTTTGCAGCTCAGCGGGGCACAGAACACGCAGTCTCCAGCTTCCCCCAGCTCCAGCTGCCCTCCTCAGCTCCTCGAATTGGAGGAGCAGTGATTTCACCTCCCTGGCTGCTTCCTGGGGCCAGGGAGACAAAATGGGCTCTGGGAGTGGTGCCCATTCTGCTCATGTCCAGGTGAAATTCCTCTGCTCTGAGCTTCACTCTCAGGAGAAAATTAATAGAAAACTGTAGAAAAAAGGGGAATTTTTCTGCATCTCCTGTGCATCCAGCTCTGAAAATCAGACTCACTTGGTCAGGGGAGTGCAGCCGTGTTGTGTGAACACTCCCATCCATGGGAAGCACTCTGCAGGTCAGTCCATCACATCTGTGCTCAGGAGCTTAAAATCAGCTCCTCACACTCAGTCCCAGTCTGAGATCCCAGGCAGAGAAATGCTCTTCAAGCCACCTGGTTTCAGAGTGAACACACCCTGGCAGTGCTGAGAGCAGCTCGTCCTTGCCCCGTTAGCTGGGGCAGCACCAGCCCTTCCCCGACAGCTTCCCCCCCTTCCCAAACCTCAGCTCCCAAGTTCACAGGCTCACATTTTCCCTCACTGCGTCCTCTCACGGCAGCAGAGAGAAAGTGGGAAAGCAGGAGCTGAAACCCATGATGGCAAACAGAAAAAAATGGCCAAACCCTCTCAGAGGAGGGAAATCCCCTCTGGTTTTACTCCCAGCCAGCACCGTGCACTCAGGAGCGGGGGCTGCGTGTGGGTCTGAGCACTTTTGGGGGACACAAAGGGACAGTCCCGGGGTGGATGCTGGGGAAGCAGCAGCAGCCTCTAAACAACTCTCCAGGCTCCCAGCCTCCTGAGAGTTTAATTTTTGGGAAGCTTTAACATCCCCAGCTTACCAAGCTCTGAAAGAAAGGTCAGCTAATCCTTCACAGCGTCTGAATGAATTCAGGCCCAGAAGTGAGATTACTAAACAGGGGAGCGGGAGGCCGGGAGAGCTGCATGGATACAGGGACCCTTCCCATAGTCAGGCCCGGCTTTCTAAAGAAATGGACCTTTTATTCTAGTTCTCATCCCCCGGGAGGAGGGAGGGGTGGGCAGACGTGGCCAAAGCACCCAACTCTCCTCCCCCAGCAGCAGGGCTCAGCGGGGGGAGCCCTGACAGAGAGCTGAGGGTCTCCATCCATGGAGGGACAGCGGGGACAGCCGGGGTGTCCCGTGGGCACTGAGCAGCACCCGTGGCCTTTGGATACCCAGCTCTGGGTGTCAGCTCAAGCATTTAGGGAAACAAACCCAAAACCAGGGTCCTTATGTCCCTCTTTGGCTGCTTGAGTGGCTCCAGATCCACGTCTGAAGGCGCTGAGGTCCCAGCACCCCGGGCACCAGGCACAGCGTGACACTGACAGAACGCAGGAATTTAGGGCAACGTGGCCATTGCTGTGTCCCCACCACTTGTCCCCGTGGTTGAGGTGGCCTTTGTGGGACACCTGAGCTGTGTCTGGGCTGAGCAGGGCGAGGTGCGTGCCTGGGGGCTGCAGGGAGCGCAGGCGTCCCCTCCCTGTGCTGCACCCACACTCCTTTGTGAGCCCCGGGGCGATGACATGACAGCACCACTGAGGACGAGCTTTTCTCCTGCAAATCCAGTGTCCTGCTCAATGCTGGAGGAGCAGAGCCCATTGAAAGCCCGCAGGCAGCAGCCCCGGGGCGGGGATGCCCTGCGGATGAGCCATGGTAACCTGGCTACAAGTGTGACAGCGCAGACACCCAGACCCCGAGCCTCCCTGCCAGGCTCCCCAGCTCCCCAGATTGGGTATTCAGGCCACAGGGGTTTCTCTATTGACCTCGAGACACTGTTCTGCATGGGAGAATTCTCTTTCTTTCTCTCCTGGTAACTGCAGAACCGAGAGTTTGCAGTTGGAAGGTTTCACTCCCACCAGGGTGACCCAGCCAGGAGCTGCTGGCCCAGTGGTGGCCCTTCATTCTCAATGTCCAGGGGCCAGCTGGGAGGAAATGAGGGGATGCTCTTTTCAGGCACTCTGTGATGACCCCAGCAGGGTGGGGATGCTCCGTGACCCCAGGGCCACCACACACAGAGCTGCCAGCTCCTGCCCCAGTCCTCTGTCTCCCCACAAAGCACTGGGGGCCCTTCCCCACCTCACTGGGGGTTTCTGATGGGAGAAGCCCATCCAGCTCCCAGGGAAAGCCCACGGTCAGACCTTCTCCAAGGCTTGGTTTCTCCTGCAGAGCCTTGGGAGAGGCCGCAGCAGTGCTGAGGTGCTGCCTGCAGATCCTTCAGTGTGACACCTGTGACAGCAGCAGGGACAGCCTGGTGCCACCAGGAGCAGTGTGAGAGCAGCCTGTGGGATTAGTGCAGAGGAACAGGACAGGGGCTCACGCAGAGGGACAGAGGTGCAGGACAATCATGAGCTGTAGGGTTGAAGCCAGCCCCATGTGCCTTTTGGGGAGGTGCTTTTCCCTCAGCTTGTGGGGGAGTTTCCAACTGCAGCCCTGACTAGAAACCAAATTGATGTTGGAGTGTCTGAGCGTGACACCTGTGCGACACCCTGCCCCTCTCCTGGGGAAACTGAGGCAACGAGCAAGGCAGTGGCAACCACAGAGGCTCCCTGGTCCTGATTCTCTTCTTTGCCCCAATCCTGCACCGGTTTCACTCCAACTCTTGCTTTACTGGGAGGAAAGAGAGGAGACTGATCCTTGCTGTGCTGGGGAGCGTTAACCTGGTGCCTGTGGGCTTTTAGGGGATGCTCATTTAGCTCGGCCTGATTTCAGACTGGGCCGGTTTCAGGTGCACCTGAACTTTTCCATCTCGTTCTGCTGTCCCTGAACAGCAACAAACATTAACCACAGGCAGGTATGGGAGAGGCACAGCGAGTCCCCCCTCCTGACAGGAGGTGGAGAGGGCTGTGCCAGCAATGGGGAGAGGGCAGCGCTGCCTTTGGCAGGGTAAGAGGGTCCATCCCTGTCCCTGCCTGTCCCCTCCTGTCCCAGCCCCATCTGATCCTCCCCGCCCGTCCCCTCCGCAGCTCCCGCTCCTCCAGACATTGCCCCCAGCTATTCAACCTCTCTCCGGATCATTAAACATATTGAGCAACACCAGTCCTGTGACTGGTTAATTAGTAAAGACCTGACTAATTAGTTAATCATGTTTACCGAGTGCTTTGAGAGTGCTCAGTGTTATTATTTTTAATTATGGCTGGCCCCGGGCGGGCGCTGCTCCTCCCCCCATGCCAAGCCTTGCCGGGTTCACGCCCTTTGTCTCTGCCACCCCAGGCTGGGTTTGGGGTGGGAATTTGCCTCTTCTCCTCTGGTCACCAGGTGTCCTTCACATCCCCTCGGGGGGATCTTAGAAAAGCCCCCCCCAAACTGTCCCTGTACCCCGGCACACTGAACTGGCTCTTCCAAAGCCACCCCACCCCTGGAGGAGCCGGGGTTGGCCCTGGGGAGGCCCTGCAGAGCAGAGCCTTTGTGCTCTCCTGATCCCACATCCCTGTCCTGACCTTACGGGAAGCTCAGCCAGCATCCAGCCTTGTTCTCCCTCCGCAGCTCCAGCCCTCAGTGCCAGGGACGCCCCGGACTTGGGAGCCTCCCATTGTATACGAGAGAAATCAGGTCCCCAGCAGAAGGAAAGGCAGGGTATTCCCAAATCTGAGTGGGGCTGGTCAGAGGGAGAGGACAGGCAAAGATTTCATCTGCCCAGAGGAATGTGAATGGGGTTTGTTAGTCAGGGGAGGGTCTTGGCATCTCTGAAGAATCACCAAGTCTGATCTCCTTGGGACTATCTTCATTCGTAAAAATGTCATCAGCTCGTTAAGGCCCCGCCATAAAGAGCCCCAGTCACCCCTTATCACTGTGGGATCTGCAGGGGAGGCTGCCAGCACCAGCTGCAGCATCAGACCCACCTCCAGAGAGCACAGAGAGGGGAAATCTGCCTCTGAGCAGACAACGAGCTCTGAAAGTCACTCAGGGCTGCCGCAGGAGCAGAGCTTGGGAATGTTTGTCGCTGGGAGTTGGTCGGGCTGCACGTGGCCAGTGACAGTGACTCTGGCGCTGCTGCCTTCAGCCCAACCCTGCTGTCCCCAGGCTGCAGCTGGGAGCTCTTTGCTTCTGCTCTTCTAAAAGCCCCCAGAGGAGCGGTCAGGGGCTGCCACCTCCAGGTGACACTGACCTGAGTGGCTGCTGCCACCCTTGGTCTGTGCTGGGGGGATGGCACTGCAGGGTCACGGAGCTGCTGGCTGGGAAGGGCAGAGGTGTTTCCCTTTGCACTCTGAATTTCCTCCTGGAAATCCTCCCTCCCCCCTCCCTTCGTGGCTGCCAGTGAAGGGCAGAGCAGCCTAGAATGGGTGCCAGGCAAAATGTCAGTGACAATGGGGATGGAGCCCAGCCTCAGGCTCTGGAACTGGTCTTTGGACTGGCCATACTGGTCCAAAGAAAGCACCTGGTGGTTTTGGATCCTGCTTCTAATCTGAGCAGCACCAGATTCCCTGGGAGGTGCTTGAGACCGGAGCAGCCACGTGGCAGCTGGGGTTTCTCTGTAATTCAGGGGTTTCTCTGCAATTTAGGGGTTTCTCTGTAATTTAGGAGGTTCTGCACCTCGGATGGGATCCTTGCAGTTCATTTTAGTGGCATATCTACAGTAAGAGTAGTTTAATGGCTTCCACTTCCATGGATCACACATCCAGGACATTTTCAAGCTGTTCACATGGGTTAACCGGTGTTAAGGGCTTCGAAGTGCTTGGGACCATTTGGAGTCTGGAAATTTGATTCTCAGCCGTGCTGCATTTGTCTCCCCACGTGTAAAGGTCAGGAGGCTGTAAGGGCCCCTGGGCTCTGTGTGGGCTGTGGCCCCAGCCCATTGTCACCCCTAGGAGGGACCCTGTGGGTTACTGGGTGCCTGCAGGAAGGGCAGGAGTACCAGAGCTCAGTTTCGTTTCTTCCCCAAGACCACTTTTCCTCCTTGTCCACCTCCTCCCCACCACCCTCCTCTCAGAACCCATTGCTTCGCTCCATGGAGCTCCTCCTGCAGCCAGGGAACAGCAGGAGCCCTTCCCCAGCCTCCCGCTGCCTCAGCGCTGGGCTGGGGGAAGCTCCTTTCGTCCTGGGCCAGGCAAGCCCCGAGCCCTGCTTCTCAGCCTGGGGTGGCTGCCGTGCCCCTCGGGTGTCAGAGCTGCCCCTCTGCCCCAGCCCAGCCACGGCCTCAGCGCTTCCCTGCAGGAGGAGAGGCTGCTCCATCTCTGCCTCTGCAGAGAGAGAAACCAAGGCAGGGAGGGAGGGAGACAAACCCTGCTGCACCTGGGAGATGTCATGGTTGGTTTTCCAGCTCCAAATGGGCAGTGACAGCAGCTCCGTGGGGGTGTGAGCAGGGGGAGCAGGGCAGATTTATGGCCCTGGGTCAGGCTCAGGCTGAGCCAAGCCTCCTGCCTAGCATCAGCTTTATGGACAAGATGAAGTGCAGAACCTGCAGTGCAGGCGCCCTGTGAGAGGAGAGACCCTGGAGAGCGGGAACAGGGAGTTCTGTGAGAGGCCATCCTGCCCCTCTCCCTGCTCTGCTCGGGGCTCTCCTTTCCAGACTGGATTTGGGATTGCAGGGACCAGGCAGGAGCAGCCCCCAGCAGATGCTGGGTCGGGTCCCACAGTCCCACAGAACTCACGGGCTGTGAGCCACAGGCAGAGCAGCTGGAGGCTGAAGGAAGCAGGAGGCAAGAGCTCCCCTCCTTCAAAACAAAATAAAATTCACAGCAATTCCCAGCCCTGCAGCAGGGAGCAACGCCAGACAGAGAGCTGAAACCTCGGAGACAATTCCAAATTCAACACCCTGTTGGGCATCGGGGTTGCCAGGCTGGGGAGATGCTGTGGAGATTGTCACAGCACCACGGGACACGAGGGCCTAGGCCATGCCAGGGTTTCCCTTTCTGGCCAGACACCCAGACTGAAAGTCTTGTAAACTCAGAACCTCATAGAAAAGATTAGGCAAAATTCCTGGAGGCTCCCGGCTCTCCCTGAGATCAGTGTGGGACAGACCTTTCTCCCAGATGTGGTGAGATTGTCACTTCATCACCGTCTGGTACTGAAAGCTGGGTTTCAGCTGGGCTTTGACGAGTAATTGATGGATGATGCAATGGTTATTGTGACTGCCTGTCCCCAGATTGTCCTCTTTGGCAATGCCTTTTGATGTCCCTCTTCAAAGGACAGTGGCAGATCCTGCCCTTTCCCTGGGAAGGGATGACCAGGAAAGTCTTGGCAAACATGAATAAAGTGCCTGTGGTGTTGAGGCTGCTCCTCCTTCCTCCCAAGCCCCTCACCTGAGGCAGGTGAGGTGTTTTTCTGATACTTTTGCTCCATTAGACCTCGTGGCATTGCTGTAGGTGTTGAGCTGTGGACTCTGACTTTAGATTCGGCCCCAGAGTCCCCTTTGGTGCTCACAGTCTGTGGATCTGTGCAAAAGCCTCTGCAAACAGAAAGGATGAGGCTCAGCAGGGCCAGGCCAGCATGGCACAGCCTCTGCTCCTGGATTTTGGCTGCTGGTTCGGGAGTTTCTGCAAAGGAGCAGCACCTTTGTGCTACAGACGGGGCTGGAGCTCAAACACACCCGGAGACAGCTACGGGAGGAACAAACACCTCTGAAATAAGAACAGTTCTGCATTCTGAGTACTGTACAAAGCACGGGGTCTGGGGGGTTCCACTGAAAGCCAAAACTCCCAGCAGCCAAAGCAGGGCCACCCTGTGCCCCAGCACGGTGTGGTCAGGGAGCTCCAGGGGTGTCTGACACATCCCAGGGATTTCTGCTTCCTCCAGCACTCCAGAGCGGCCTCACGGGGAATTACTCTAGAGGTGCCCACCCCCTGTGCCTGGCAGGGCTGGAACCCCCCTGCAAAGGGTGGCTGCTCTCTGAAGGGACAAATCTGGGCTCCCCTCTGTGCGGTGACACCGTGGGGTCACCCCGAAGGAGAGGTGGCATCTCCCCGGGGAAGCTGGGGGGTCAGTGCAGTGCTTTGCCATGCAGCGCTGGGTACATGCCCTGGGCAAGCAGAGGGCACAGCTCAGTGCTGCTTAATGAGTTCCAAATCCTCAGCTTGGATCCACAACCGGATGAAAACACCGTTATTTATTTATGGGATTCGAAGGGCTCGTTTCATGTTGGATAAAGCCGATGGAAGAGCTGGTGGCAGCTGCTTCTCTGGAGTTAATGGAAGCCTCCCACTGATCCCAGTGGGAGCAGGGCAGAGCTCCGAGGGGAAATGCCAGTGCTGAGATACCTGCGCTGCTCCCTCCATGCCGAGGATAAAGGGGCTGTCAGTGCAGGCAGCTCCTGCTGCACAAAGGGCACAGCTCTCCAGGGGCACAGGAGGCTTCCAAGCCAGCTGAAAGCCTCACCACAGTGGGTTTGTTTTCCAGGGAAGTCGCAGTCAGAGCTCTGCTCCCTCGTGCTTCGCTCCCAGCTTTACCCTCAGTACTGGGGTGGTACCTGGTGAGCACCAAAGACCTTCTGGCTCAGTGAGGCTGCCCAGGAGCTTCACTCAGAGCCTGCCAGGGTGCTCTGGGACCACGCAAGGAGGGCAGGGATGCTTCTCCAGCCCAGCCAGCGAGGGTGGTGGTTCCTCCAGCCCAGCCAGGCAGGCCAGTGATGCTCCTCCAGCCTGACCAGCGTGGGTTAGGATGCTCCTTCAGCCTGGCCAGTGCAGGTGGTGAAGACTTGGGAGCAGCTGCTTGTCCTGCAGCTGGATTTGAGCCTGGCTGTGGCTGGGAGGGCTCCACAGCCCCTGAACCCGCTCAGCAGAGCCCGACCTGTGCAGGGAATGGAGCAGGAGGAGCCTCTGTCCAGGGAGTGGGGAGCTCCTTCCTGAGCCTTGGAGCCACATCCCCTACAGCACTTCGGGTGGGACACGGGGCTGGGGGATGCTGGTGGGGCAGGAGGCTCCGTGGGGGCATGGGGGACTTCGTGCAGGAGGGGATGAATGAAGCTGGTGGGATCTCGATCCGAGTAAATTCCTCCGGCACTGTGGGCAAGCCACGGAGCTCCTCACACTCGGAGGCAGAGGATGACAGAGGATTTTGTGGCCTCAAGGAGTGACTGTGGGAGGAAAGGGGGGGCTCAGATGCTCTATTGACATGTAAGGGGAGCCTGACTCCCTCTTTGTGTTTGTGCTGGTAGGAGAAAATTGAGCATTGTCCGCACACCTTGGGCTTGGGAAGGGATCGGGAAGGGGCTCAGCCTTGTTCCTCGGGAGCAAAGGCCCGAGAGCGCCGTTAAGCAGAGGAAAGCCGTGTCAAAGGAGGGATAGAATGGCAGATTACAGGGAGTTCCTGGGGTGGCATTGAGCTTCCCAGCCCTGCTCAGCCCAGGCATTAACATTCATTGTGCTGCCGCTCCCCCGAGCTCTGCCTCGCAGGAAAACCTGAGCTGTCCCTGCCCCACGGCCCCGGCGTTTGTGCTGTCATGGAGTCATTGACACGCTGCCCTTTCATGCACATGATCGGCTCCCCAGGAATCTTTCCCGAGGCATTTGGATCCCACAGTTTGTCAATGGTGGCCCGGAAAGGGCCGGGCTGTGCCGCAGGGTGCCCGGGGTCCGGGAGAGCTGAAGGTCCATTCAGCACAAGAATGCCCCAAGCCAGCAGGTGGGACACGGGAACCCTTAATCCCAAATCATTTTTCTTGCTGGCATCCTTTTTTTGTTGGGAATGATGATGGTTGTGGGCAGCAGCGAGGCGTGGGCTCGCCCCTGGGAGAGCGATATTATTCCCCTTCTTTTGTGCCCGGGCCCATGTTTGAATTGGGAAACAAAGCCGAGCAGCTTGTGCCTCCTGTTGGAAGCCTTCCTATCCCGCTGGGGATCCGGGACCTTTTCATCTCAGCCCAGGCACTCCAGAGGCTTCTGCCTCTTCCCATCTTTAAGTCTTTAGTAAATATCAGAAAAGAGAAAATGAAGGCAGTCCCCAGGGCTCAGGAGTGTTACCTTCCCTACATCAAACAGAGGGGGAGGAAGGAAAACAGATATTTATCCTCGTTTTAGCATTTTTCATGCAGAGTTTGCAGAGAGTAAATAATATTTAGCCCCATTTTGCAGTCTGGGGGGACACTGTGGAGCAGGATGGGTTTTACTCTTTGTGTGTGTACCCAGATTTTGGGGGGATCCAGACCCTGAGCCAGGGGAAGGGGAACAAAGCACTGCCAGGCAAATGCCAGCTTGGATGCTGCCATGCCAGCGATTCCAGAGCCATGGGCAGGGCAGGCAGGGAAAGGGAGAGCTCAGTCCCCCTGGAACCTTCTGGACACAATTCAGCTCAAACCAGGAGCCCAAAAACTAACCCAGGAGTGGCAGCAGGCAGAGCAGGGAGGCTGTGCCCCGTAGGGAAGGAAGTTCCATTGCTGCTGAGAAAGGAACAGTTTAAAAACATCCAACTCCTTTTCATTTACTGTCTCAGACTGGATGTGAATATTTGGAGGAAACTCTTCCCTTTCCATGAAGTTTTTGATTATCTGATGGAAGGCAATTCAAAACAGGACAGGAATATTTCCCTTTTTTTGTTTGAAACCCAAACTTTTGGCTCGGCTTTCGAAACCCCAAATGAAATCATTTAAATCTGAAATACACACAAAAATGTTTCTACTATGTCTCGATGTTTTTCCTTGGAAAAATGAAAACTCTTCCTCCCACAGCCTCCAACCACTCTGTGATTTCTGTCTGAGGCTCACACTGTGCCATCAGCTCTAGGTTTGACACCCAGGCAGGTTGGCAAAAGCCACAGCTCAGCTCCCCAGCTCGGGCTCTGTGCTCTGACATCGACGGCAGTTGCACAATTCCCTGTTACTCCTTCTGCAGAGAAACATCTCAGGAAGAGGTTTCCAGGCACAGATTTGGGGATGGCACTCCTTTGTCTGACTGATGATGTTCACATGTGGCTGTTGTTCCTTCTTTGCTCTTTAATACTTCCTTTTCCTCCAAAGCCATTTCCAGGCCAGGTTTGCAGTTGGGTCCATCTGATGCCCCTGGTTCTGCTGTCCCTGGAGGGTGATGGAGGGGCTGGCTGGCTCCAGGGTGGACACTGGGAGTGTCCCTTGCCCACCAGGCCATGTCCCCTCTGCCACCTCAGGAACATTCCTCCCTCCCCAGCAACGTCAGTGAGATGGGGACTGGTCCCCAGAGCCAGGACAGGCTTCTGCAGGAGATGTGAGGGAGGTCAGGGCTGGGGGTCACAGAGAGCACCAAAATCTGCTCCTGCCAGCCTTGGAGCAGTGCGGAGACACGGGAGGTGACACGGGTCACAAACCCACACCTCCCCAGCGTCCCAGCCCTGGAGCAGGCACCAGGACCTGAATTCCCCACAACCCTGATTTTCAGCTCCTCGGTCAGTGGGGCTGAGCCAGGTCTCCCCTGCTGCAAACACAAGTGCAGAAGGAATGAGTTTGCTGCCCTGGCTGCTTAGAAGAGTTCCTGGAAACCCCACCCTGGTCTGGGAGAGCTCGGGAGGCGTTTGGGGCTCCCTCTCTCCATCACCTCTCCCGGGGCTGGCAGTGACAAACACCACCAGCAGCACTTCCCGAGGGGGACCTGCAACCTGTGGCACTGCCAGTGACACAGGAACGCTTTAGAGCTGGGTCTGGTGTGGTGGGGTGGATTTAAAGCTTTTCTCTGGGCGTGTGGGTGAGGGCTGTGCGTGTGCCCCGCTGCAGCGAGGAATGCAGCCGGAGTGGCTGCGCTGAGTGTTCGGATCCAGCTCCCTGCAGCTCCCCAGGTTCCCCCAGGACTCCCATAATTGCTACATTCGGTTGGCTGTGCCTCATTATTTCCAAGTTTTCCAGCCCTAACGCCAAAGGAGGCTGTATTCGATGTAATTATTACTCAAACCTTTGAAAACTTAAAGCAGGAAAAATAGGCCATTAAACAACTAAGGAGCAGAGTAACAAGTGTGAATTACGGCCCTGCCCTGTGGTTTGCCTGTGATGGGTTTGTTCCACCCACGGAGAGATGCTGGCGAAGGGAAGGTTGAGTGGCTTGTTTTGCTTAATCTCTGTGCTGTCAGAGTTGCAGTCCCTGGAGAATGCAGATCTATAGAGAAATGTGCCTCCCCTTTGAAAGGCAGCGCACATGCCCAGCTCCCAGCAAAGGACTTTTGTTCTGCTCTGATTTATACAATTCTCTGGGGCCAGGAGAAGTGGCTGTCATGGTTGCAAGGATTACTCGCGACTGGAGGCAAGGGTGGACTGTGCAAGAATAATTTGTTCTCTTGGCTGGGCACGGAAACCCCGCTCCCCCTTCTGCAGGCTCCGTGCCCCGTCCCCCAGCCCTCACCCACGAGGGGATGCTGACTCCCAAGGTCCTGCTCTGCCCTGAGGCTGCCCTGTCACAGGCTGACCCCTGTCCCCTCACAGAGTGAGTGACAACCTGGGGACCCTCCTGCCCCTGGCCCAGGGCTGGCAGGGGGACCCTGAGTATCTCACCCAGAGCAGGGGATGCTGCCAGCAGCTCCCTGCACCCCTCAGAACGTGCCCGGGGTGAGGTGCAGCACCCCAGGGGTGGCAGCTTCTTCCCTGTGCCTCTGGAAGGGAATTGGGGTGGCTGGCTCAAGGGTAGCCCACGTGGCTACTGAAGCACAGGCTGAGGCCCGTGGGCTTCCCCCATGGCCACAGTTTGCTCATCCTCTGAGTGCACCCTGTGCAAGCTCTCCGTGAGGAGCATCCCCTGCACACCCTCGGGCCTGGCACAGCTTGGGATGAGGCTTCCAAATTCCACTTCAAGGCGAGGAGAGCCTCTGAGTCTCTTCCTGGTGTCCAGGGATGTCCCCGGGGCTCCTGGAGGAGCTGAGCACATGGTGGTGGCTGTGGGCTGTCCTGTAGAGCCCAGCAGCCTCAGAGGGCTCCGTTTGTCCATCCGAGGGTCACCCACCACCTCCACCAGCACCTCAGTCATTCCGGTGAAGGACGTGACTTCATTTATCTGCTCCCGGCATTTCTCTGCTTGTTTGTTTTGTTTTCATCCCGGGGGGAGGAGGAGGAGGAGGAGGGTGGTTCCTCCACACGCACAGGGACGGCCACCTCTGAACCCCAGCGCCAGAAGCCCTTTCCATGCTCTATAAATTTTATTGGAAAATCTGTTTCTCTTGGGGGAGGGGTGGTGGTGGTGCGTTTCTTTGCTCCCGCGGTAACGCACCATGAAAGGGCTCCTTAAGCACCGGCTCCTGCTCTGATGGATCCTTCCAGGCAGGCAGAGGTGACACAGACTGATGACATTTCCAGCCGGGCTGTCCCCGGGGACAGCGGCTGCTCTCGCGGCCGGAGCAGACGCGTTGGACAGGCCGAGGTTGCTCTTGGCTCCGGCGCTCATTTGTGGTGGGGAAACGCCGGCAGGAGCCAGGCACAGGCTGTGTCCCGGCAGCGCCGGCAGGGTTTGTTCTCCGTGTCCATCTCGTGGACTGCCCCAGGGACATGAGCTGTTCCCGGCCTCAGGAAGGGCTGGGGAAGGCGAGGCAGGGAGGGACATCCCTGGTGCTCCCACAGATCCCGTGGCGCAGAGCGCTGCTGGCTGAGGACTCCTGAGAGCGCCTGTCTGCACCAGGGTGTTTTGTTAACCTCAGGCTGCAGCCTGGCCCTGCCAAGGCTCTGATGTTCTTGGAAAACGCTGGGCTAACGAGACACCTTCCCAAACAACAGCTGATGAAGGGACTGCCCGGCCGCTGGCTCGGCAGGCACCGCTCCCAGCGGACAGCACCGAGCTGGATCTCCCTGCGGCTGTCATTCCCTCTCCCCAGCACCGCCTGCCTTTGGCTATGGAAACTCCACCTTTACCCAGACCCTTCCCCACCTCTTTCCTGACAAGCCAAACCTGACTTCTGATGAAGGTCCTGGGATGCAGGACCAGTTCAAGAGTTGTGAGAACCCAAAGTAGAAATCTTATCCTGCCCCATCCTGTTGGAAACCCCTGTCCGGCTGGAGGAAGGAAGAACTGGGGGTGTTCCCAGGCTGGGTCAAGGACGTGTCTGGGGCCACCCAAGGTGTGCTGGATGGAAGGCAGACCCCGCTCAGGAGGTGCCAAGGTGCCTGAGCAGTGCTGATATTTCTGTGCTCGGATCCAGCTCCGCGGTGACACAAGGCAGAGATCCGTCAGGAGAAATTCCCTCACCCTGCCAGCTCCCCCAGTCCTCAGCAAACATCCAGCCCTTCCCTCACAGAGGGTTTCACCTCAGCCTGGCCAGGGACCAGCGAGGAGCACCCGGTGCTGACTCCACCTTTGCTCCGAGGGTCTCGGCCGTGGTGGCCAAGAAACATAAAGGCTTGTAATGCTTTGTTGGGCCAGGAATAAAGGGAGTTTGTGGCAAGAAGGTTCCCATGTTATATAAGTAAGGCAAGGGGAGCTGTATTTGAACTGGCAGAGGGCAGTTGTTTTCACTCAAGCAGAGCCCAGCTCATGGCTGCTTCCTCGCTGAGCTCTTGTTCGTCTTGGCCTGAGCAGCTCTGGGTCAGGGAGGCAAAGCTGTGGCTCCTGGTGGGGGAGGCAGGGAAGGGAGAGGTGCAAAGGGCAGCACGGGGCAGTCCGTGTAGCTGGAGCCAGGAACTGAGCTGGCGTCAGGCACAGCCCCTGCCGGCCCCTGGGCTCCAGCACAGGGTCCAGCACGGGGCAGTCCCAGCCAGGGCTGGGTCCAGCAGCTGCCCTGAACTCCCTCCCAATCCCAGTCACTCCCAGCTTGGGAGCTCCCAGGATCCCAGTGGGAGCATTCCCAGCACTGCCCTGGCTGGACTTTGAGCAGAATTTGCGCTCCAGCACAGAGCCAATTTTACTGAATCAGGGCTTTCAGCACTTGCAGCTGCTGGGAATGAGTAAGAGCTGGACATGGAGGCGTGGAGCATCCCTGGCTCGGCCGTGCAGCACTGGGAGCACGGTGGGATGAGCTGGGGCGGGTGAGTGCTGCTGCCATGGGCAGCAGGGAGGGATCACCCAAGGAGGGGGCACAGAGCTCTCTTTTGGCTGCCACCCTGAAGAGTTTCTGTAAAAACGAAGCAGGGGCTGGGTTGGGTGTGTGGCCACCTCCTTTCCATGAAATGCAGCTCTGGGGCTGGGGCTCAGCTCTGCCTTTGCCTCTGCATGCTCAGCCCGCTCTGAGCAGTGTCAGTGCAACCTCCGGGCAGCAATCCCACCTCTCTGGTCATGTCAGGGGTCAGGAGCAGGCACAGCAGCAGATCCACAAACTGAACCCACCAGACAAGGATTATGGAGAGTTTCCTGTCTACAATCTTTGTAGAAGACCTGAAGCTGACCTGAAGAAAGAGACATAAATGTGATGCTTGGCACAGAGAAGGTTTTGCAGTCCCTGCTGAGTGAACTCTTTCAAAAGGTTCATCATTGACCTTGGGATTGCAGAGATGTCTCAGGGGTCGGCTGAGCCCACAGCCATGAGCTGATGTCTTTCTGCTGAAGCCTAAAAGGTGTGTCCCATTTGTAGCCATGATGCCATAAAAGGAGCTTTTCTGGTTAAATGGGGAACCTCACTAAGGCTGCAGAAAAAATCAGATTAAACTTTGCCAAAAATGTGCTGAAAGGCTCCAGTCGTGGCAGGAGATGGGCCAGGAGAATTTTTTCCTCAGTGTAGTAAAAAAAGGGTGGCAAGAGCAGCAGCAGCTCTGCTGACAAACCACGGCAGGGCCGATGAACCTTTCCTACCCCTTCCTTTGGGATGCTGGCACAGGGAGCTGCGAGATCCTTGCCTGCTTTATCTTGGGTGGCTGCAGCAGCCCGTGTTAAAAGAGGATGAACACAACACAAAGGAGCCTGACTTTGTTTCTGCGCTCTGGGATTCATTCAGGGGGATTACAGGCGCTTTTCAGCCCGTTACCACCTGGAGAGGCAAATACAAGGCAGCGCTGCTCGGAATCGGCTTCCCACCGAGCAGCCTTAGTTCTGCCACAGCCGAAGCTGGGCAAGGTTAAAAACGATCCGGGCAGGAGCTGGGCTGAACAATCGGCCGGAGTACGGGGATGTGTTGGGCTCACGGGGATGGCAGCGCTGCCCGGGCTCCTTAGAAGGGTTTGGTGTCGGCTGCACAGGCAAGGGGCAGCTCAGAGCGGGCTGCAGGCTTGAAACCGAGCCTAAGACCCCTCCGAAGGGAACTGTACCCCGCATTTCTAAAGGGAAAGAGAATTGCACGAGGAGTGAGGTTGGAGGTGGACGGGGTTGAGGTAAAGACCTCTATGGTCAGGGGAAAACCCCTCCGTGCCCATTTCCTGGGGTGGGAATTGTTATGGATGAAGGGATAAAAGACATCAGGTCCAGCCCCTCTGGCAGCAGTCCCAGCTCCCAACAGCACCCACAGCGGTCTGGCCATCTGCAGGAGCAGCTCCTGGGATGAGCTGTGGCTGGAGAGGTTTGCTGTGTGCCACCCACTGAAATGCAGGGAAAGCTGTGCCCCAGGGCCCAGCAGTTTGGCTGCCTGCCCCAGGAGCAGCCAGCAGTGAGGAGCTGCAGCTCTCCAGCCACCCACCGCTGCTCCCTGGGCACAAACACCCCCAGCCCATCCTGGGGAAGGCTCTGAAGTGGCATTTGCAGCACCCTGTGAATGCTGTGTGCCCTCCCCTGGCACACACAGCCCCAGGGCCCTGCGTGTCGGTCGGAGGGAGCAGGGCAGCATCCCGGGAAGGGCAGGACGTGTGATGTGACGGAGCCGTGCCCAGAGCCCGGCTGGTGGCACCGGCTCAGCTCTCATCCCCTCAGTGCCAGGCTGCAGCAGATCCCCCGGTTTCACATCCCAAGTGTCGCTTTAGTTAACTTGTCAGCAAGGGCAGTAAATAAATCCCTCTCACTTGCACTTCCCGAAATGGTGCAGCTGGAAGGGATGTGCTGTGCTGTTCCAAGGCAGAAGAAGGGTTTGCTCCCTGGGAGGGAATGTCCTTGGCCTTAGGTGAAGGGGACTCGAGCTTCCCTGAGGGAAGGGACAGCAGAGACAGTGTCAGGCTGATGGGCCAAGCCTGGGTTCAAAAGAAGCAATATTTTTCCTGGTGAAGATTCATTTGTTTCTCTGCTTGTGATGGGAAATTCCCAGGTCTTCCAGGTGAAAACACCTCCAGCATCCCCCTGCTGAGTGCCAGGACCTCAATCCAACACTCCCATGGCAGCCAGGAAACACTGAGGGCCAAACACAAGAACCTGACAGATCCTCAGCCACCAGGGCAGGGCTGAGGCCGTGTCCCCTCTGCCTCTCAACCTCTCCTCAGACCACCCTTGCCAGGCTGGGCTTTGCTCCTGTGCTCTGGGTGTGACACCAAGGTGACACTTTGGTGGCTGTCACGGGTTTGTTTGCCTTGTCTCGGCCCTGGAGGCCCTGTTTTTGTGGCTTTTGAAGGCATTGTTTCCTGATGTAGGAACATCCCTGGGGGCCCTGCGCGTTCCTGGCACCGGCGGGGTGGGTTCACACACATCCGGGCTCCCGGGGAACGCCGCGTGCTCCTGCCGGGACCGCTGCCTGTAATGCTCAGAAAATGATGTGGATTTCCTGCCGTGGGGAGCAGGCTCCAGCTCGGGGCTATTGCCAGGGCTGCAGCGAGCTCGGGGCCACAGATACAAACCATGGCAAACACGGATCACACACACTGGGCAAACCACAGACACTGCAGAGCTTGGCTTGGGAAGGGGTGACCCCGAGGAGGGCGGCGGAGGGAGCTGGTGTGCACTGAGCACCCCGAGCTGCCCTGGGCAGGCTGGGGATGGCTGTCCCACTCGGCCCACGAGGGACAGAGGCACCCACCACCCCCGGGGGCACAGCTGGGCCTCCCCATGGAGCTGCTGGTGCTGTGCAGAGCAGCTGGGCTGCAAAACCAGCCAGGAAAGCTCCTGTGGGAGAGGCTCTGCACATCAGCCCCGGCTGCAGTCAGGCGTGTTGGAGTTCACAGTCCGGGTCTCTCCCAGAGCTGCAGGTTTGCTTGGGGCCAGCAGAGGCGGAGGCAGGGCTGTGCTTCAGGCAGCTCTGGGGTGGGAAGGTGGGTGTGGGGTGGTCCCCTCCAGTCCAGAGGGGTCTCCCATCCCAGGGCACGGCTCGGTGGCCCCGGAGGGAGCTGGGAGTGGGCAAGTGCTGGCGGTTTGGGCCAAGCTGGGAACTGCAAAAGCTTTTCTATCCGGAGGTGGGCTCGAGCTCAAGCCGGCTTCCTTTTCCCTGCCAAAGCATCTGCTGTCCTGCACACTTCCCTTCCCCCTTCCCTGCAGCATCTCGGGCCATGGAAATGTTTGATGTGATCCCCCCACCGCAGCTCCCTTTGGTTGGATTCTCTGTGGTTTGATATCCCTGCTCTGGCTGCCTTGAGGTGACCTTGGCTTTGCAGTGCCCTTTCACACCGGAAAACCAAAATATTGCATTTCAAAATTGCCCAGACGGGTATTTCCAGTGACCTAACGGGAAAGGGAGCGTTTCACCGCAGCTCCATCACCCCGACTTTTTGAGCAGCTCCAGCTGGCCCCAAGCTGCTTTAATAATCAATAATTTATTTGGCTGGAAATGCCCCAGCCAGGTTGGGATCCCACAGTCCTGGGGCCGGTGGGTCTGGGTCCTGTGGTGATCCCTGCGCTCCAGCTGTGATCCCTGAGGTCCAGCTGTGCAGCATCACAAATGTGAGAATGGGATGTAGCAGCTGTGAATGTGCAGGGCACAGAGAGGAGCCTCTGAACCAGGAGCACTCCTGAGGCTGCTCCAGGGGCACGGATCTTCTGCTCTGGCCAGGGGCAGGACCTGATGTGCCACCAAGGGAGGTGGCTGTGAGAGAATCATCTGTGCTGGCCACAGTGGAAGTTGGGGATGGAATCGGAAAATGATCCCACTTGCCAGTTTAATGCTGGTCTGTGTCTGCACTATCCCATCAAACCTCTGTCATGGTGTAGCCTTGGGCTGTGGGTGGCACAGCCTGCAGCAGGGTGGGGGACACATTCCCCCTCGAAGGCACTGGGGGGCTGCAGACTCCCCTTCCCTCGGACCCCAAAACCCCTCCTTGATCTGCGCAGGGCATCAGCCAGTCCTGGGAGGTGCCTCCTGCTGCTCCCGCCATGCACCGCTGGCTCAGGCATGAGCAGCCCACGGCAGAAACTCTTCTGGGCTTTCAGGACAAAGGACAGGCAGGGATGTCCTCCTGGCTGGAGACCTGGGGGATGAGGGGGCAGCTGAAATTAGGAAGAGCAGCGCCAGTGCTCGGGGTGTGTTGCTGAGCTGCTCAGAACCCTCATCCCCAGCACAGCCGAGGCAGTTCCCATCTCTGCCGGGATCAGGCCCTTCCCTGAGCGGGCATTGTGATGGAAAAGCTCCTGAAGGCCCTGTGAAGTCACTGAGCCTCGGTCTGTGGCCAGGCTGGAATGCACTAACCAGGAGTTGTTTTGAGGTCAGAAAGGAATAAGTTGTTTGCAGACAATTGATGTTGTTATTAAAAACATCCACGGCGCAGAGCAGGGGGAGGGAGGTCCTCTTTCCTGTTTGGGAAATAGTTTCTCACTGCATCCATCAAACGAAAGAATTCTGTATGAAAAATTAATTTAGAAAAAAAAAAGTTTCTGGGGCACACGCGCCTGAAAATGAACCACAGCAGGATCAGAGGTTTGGCTCAGAGCAACATCCAAGACTCAAAGGCAGAGGCCAGATTAAAATCCAGGACTGCTCCCAGCCTGTTGCTGGAACTGGAGGAAATGCAGTTTCCTTAAGAGAAAGGCAATCTCCTCTCTGTAACTTTTGGGCAAAATTCAGGGACTGCAGCTGAAGCCCGGAGCAGTCTCCCACCGAGACAGACTCCACGTGAGTCTGGAGCAGCAGCTGGACTGCAGGAAAGGGGAGATCGTGTCCAAAAAGGAAGACAAACGTCTCAGATGAAGGGACCAGGCTGTCCCCCTGCTGCACATGGCTCCTCTCCCAGCCCAGGGCGAGCAGCTTCCCCAGCCCCGTCCCACAGCACGGAGATGTCGCCTGAGGTGTGACCCGAGGAGCGGCCCCATCACAGCTGTGGCCACGCTGTCCCACGAGAGCCAGGCCACCCTCCCGGCACCGGCAGCACCCCGTGGGCCCTGGCACAGGGCTGGCCTGGCCCAGCTGTCCCTGCTCCCAGCCCCTCTGCAGGGTCACATCCAGAGACCCCTCCCATGGGATGGACAGGAGGGAGGACACTCTGGACACGAGCCAGTCCCTGCAGTGTCCCTGGCAGGTCAGGTTTAAGCTTTGGGCGTAACTCCAGGGTATTTTGGGATGGAAATCTGTTCATGGCTGGCTCCAAGATTTGTGGGCACAGGGCTCAGTTCCTGCCCGTGCCAGGCTGTCCCACGGCCATGCAAGCACCAGCCATGATCCTTCCTGTAGGGGTGGTCAGGGACCCCCACCGTGGGTCCAGGACAGAACGAAGCCTCCCCTCATGGTGGAGGGTCGGGCAATTTTAGGGACAAAGTGGCACAGCCCAGGGCTTGAGTGGCACAAGCCCATCTCTGAGTATCCTCTTCCCCACGGCCAGCGCTGCCGCTCCTACCGGGATTCCCGGGAATGTCTGCACCTCTGCAGCCCTCCTTTGAAACCAGCCAGGTCTGCAGCCTGTGCCGGGGGCAGTCGGAGCTAATTGCCCGTGATCAGCTAATTAAAGGGTCCCGATAAAATCTGCCTGGCAGGCACAGGAGTGTGTGGTGGCCCCGGTGTCCCTCAGGGCGATGGAGAGCACACTGCTGGGACGCCCAGGGCTCCATCACATCCCCTCTTCCTCCTCCCCTGCCCTCCAGGGGTTGTCAACACCTTTGCCTGGGTTGTCTCAGTGTCACCACTCTGCTCTGGGTGGGTGTTGGCAGTGACCCTGGGGTTACAGGTGTGACCTGGGCACAGTGGTTCCATGGCCACAGCCCCCTGGAGAACAGGGGGCTTGGAAAGTGTGGGTGATGTGATCCTTCTCTCCTCCCCAGGGAACCCACTCCCAGGCACTCCCACTCCTCAAAATGAAGAGTAAAGGCTTCCCACAGTCAAAACCGCCTTTGCTGCCCTGCAGAACGTGCAGCTTTGTGTGTCGGGGTGTTCACATCAAGCTCCTCTCCAACGACCTGCCCGGTTTCCAGGAATGCTGGCCCATCCAGGGATTACCCATCCTCTTCAAACAGTCCTGCTCTTCCCTGGCCTCCCTGCCTGGGAGAAAGAAGCAGTGAGGGCCAGGCTGGCCAAGGCAGCCTCCCAGGGCCATGGCGTGTGCAGGAGGCTGATCCCAGCAGAAAAGCTGGGAAATCCCTGCGTTTGACTGCTTTGATCTGGATTAAATCCCTCAGAGACAAACAGGAACAGCCTTCCTGGGGCTGTGTGTTTTGACTTGAAGCCATCAAAGTTTGCCCTAAGCGACCCCGAAAAGTGAGCAGGCAGCTGCAGGCTCAGGGCTGGGCAGGGAGGAGCTGCTGCATTTCCAGGTGTGCCGTCCTTGCCCGAGGGAGGCTGCAGGTTTGGATTTGGGATTGAGTAGATGTCTGCCTGCTTCATCCTTGGTGCTGCTGGGTCAGTGGGATCACTCCAGCCCCACACCGCCTCAGGAGAGAGATGGGAGCTGTGTCCTTCACAGGGTGTCCTCTGGTGTGTCCATACACACCCATTCCCCTGGTCCTGCACCACTGGGCATTTTTCCATCCAAACACTGGCTTAAGGTAGAGGAGATTTGGCTTGAAGTCCCTGCCTACAACAGGTCCCATGATCCCAAAAAAATTTGTGTTTCCAGCTCACAAATTCTTTCTGTAGGAGCCTCACACCTCTGCTATCCCACAGCCTTGGGGTGGTGGAGCAAGGAGGGGTGACCCAGGGCAGGGGAGGAGGGGAAATGCAGTGTTCCAGGTGGATGTGGGTGTGGGACCCCCGGGCTTGCAGGGAGGGGGATGTGGCCTCAGAATGTTCTGCTGTTGGGGTCTGGATGTTCAACATGGGCAGTGCAGGACGGTCCCATTCCCGCACGGGATCGTGGTGCTGCATTCCATGGAGACCCCGCAGAGGATGCTGAGCCCAGCCGGGGCCGCCCGGCCTCCCTGAGCTACCCGAGCCCAGCACAATCCACATTTCTGCCCCGTTACAGAAAACCATTCACGGTAGCACAGCTGCCCTGATAAGGCAGGATAAGCCTGTCAGCTTTTGATAAAACCCCAATCTCCAGGAAAACAAAATACACCAGTGCCTTGTCGGGAGCCCCGGGACCGCCCAGCCCGGCCGGGAGCAGAAAGCCGCGGCGTGGGGGGAGCAGGGCAGACAGCTCGTCCCAACACCTCCCTGAAATGCTGTCATGTCCTTGCAGGATAACAGCTGGGAGGTCGGGCTCATCAGCCGGAGTTTTCCTCCCCTCGCAGATGCCCCGATAGTGTCCCGGAGATAAGATAGCTCTGTTTACCCAGGGCACGAAGGAGAGCTTTGTGCACAGCCCCGAAGGTGCGAATATCCCTGAGCAAACACAGCTCTTCGCACCTGTAGGGCTTTTCCAAAGCCAGCCCGGAGCGATGCCGGGTCCAGGTGACTGTGGGATGGGAGCTGGATGCACACCCCATCAATCACCGTGATTCATGCTTGGACTGGGTTGCAGGATCAGCTCAGGTTTAGGAAGACTTGGAAGCGGAACTAAAATCCATCTCTGCTGAGGCTTCCCATCTAGAGCTGAATTTTTATGTCATCCAACATCCTTCTGCAGATCCACAGACAATTCTGGCTCCTGTCACCCAGAGATCTCAGCCTTTGCCACAACAAAACCCTGCCAGGGTCCCTCTCCCTACTTCCAGAAAGGGAAACTGAGGCACAGCAGAGTTAGGCCAAGCCATGGCAGGACCTTCCCTGCACCTGGGGAGCATCTCCTCTGCAAAGACAGAGCAGCTGAGCAGCAGTGGCTGAGCCCAGGCTCAAGGGACAGCCCAGGGCCAAGCTCCCCACCCCAGCCCCGATGCTGGGTGAAGCTCCTCCGGCTGGGAACGAACGCGCTGAGCTGCCAACGGCTCCCCTGAGCCAGCTCGGCTCGGAGAGAAACCAAAACCCTTCCCGAGAGCCGTCATCTGTCATGCTTGGGTTACTGTCTGGCACCTCGAGTGGCCAGGCTGAGGTTTGTCACTCACGGGAACGGGAGCACTCCCAAAGCCACCCCACGCTCCATCTCCCGGGGTGAGGCACGGCTGGAGCAGCACCCACAGGCACAGGCAGGTCCAGCTCCCAGAAATGTGGGACAAAACAGAGGGGACCCTCTGTTTCTGGAGAGTGCCCCTCCCTGGGGCTTTTGTCTGTGCTGTGGGATCTCCGGGATCTGCCTGCAGGCTACGGTGCTTCCCCAGCTCCAAGGAGGATGCTCTCTCCACGGAGGGCGTTATCCCCTGGGCAGGGGTCCCCTTTTCCTTGCTGCCACGGGGATGTGGGGTCAGGGGGGTGAATACACAGCTGCAGCCACTGGCAGTGCCCGGGAGGATGAGGCTGTGGGATCCTGGCAGACAGGAGGGAAGGCAGCACCAAGCCGAGGTGGGGAAAGGATAAAAGGAGAGAGTGATGCAGGCTCCAGAGGGAAATCCTGCAGGAGTGGTCTTCAGCAAGGAGTTTTTGGTACAGTGGCACCGCGGTGGGGCTGCTGCTGGGTTTGGGGAGGGATGATCAGCCCTGGGTTGTGCCCAGCTCCGTGCCGGGCTCCGGCTGCAGCCACAGGGTCCCTTCGGAAGTGGGGCTGGCTGGGGCTGGTTTAACAATTCCCCTGGCCCCGCTCCAGAGGAGATTGGGAAATGATCTGGGGTTAAAACAACACAACACGTTCCTGGACGCTGTTTATGAAGTGGAGCCCGGCGCAGCTCGACCTCACAGGAGGCTGAATTAGCAGGGACCGGGCACGGGAGCGGTGTCACTTGAAGCCGGGTCTGCCCTGGGGGAAGCACAGCCTGAGCTGGTTTAAAACCGCCTCGCTTCGCTTTCACCCCTGGCTGTGGGGAAGCACGGCCAAGTTTCCTGGCTCCCTGGGGCACCGATGGAAGCCGAGCTGAGGCTGTTTGCATCCCTGGTCCTTCTGGGCTGTGCAGTTTTAATCCAGATTTGAAAAGCCTTTGACTCTTCGCTGGGCTGGTTGCGTTATCAGCCCTGTGCATTTTGGGTAACCTTTCCTCCGAATGAGCAAATGCTTTCAGCGTCTGTTTGTGCTGTGGCTTTAACACTGAAGTGGCTGATCCCTCCTGGGTCAGAAATGCAGGAAAGCTTATAGGAAAATATCCTGGAGGATCACCTGGAGCTTTGGGGTGCTCAGCCCCACCACATGCCCTCCTTTTGAGCTGCAGGGTTCTGGTTTTACAGAAACACAAACGATTTGATGAGACCAAGCCCTTGGGGACTGGGATGAGGTTTTTGGCAATTTGAAAAGCATTCCCTCAAGCTGCAACAGTTCAGAGCTGCCCTGAGGTGGTCAGACTGGACAAAGAACACCAAGGTGTGGGGCAGAGAGAGGAGAAAGGTCTTGGAAAGCACCACAGCCCCGGAGCAGCTGAGGGAAGTGCTGCTGAGATCGGTACCAGATAAGAGGGAAACCACAAGGGCAGGGTCTAAGTGGGTAAATTGTTCCCAAGCGGATTCCCCTCGACCCTAAATAAACACTGACACTTCAGGAGCACCTTGAAGCTGGGCTGGGGGGCAGAGCAGGGGCTGGGGGCTCTGTGCTATTCCCCATAACCCAGGTATTGTAGGGTGAGCTCTCCCATCGGCTCCTGCCTTTGGATGGCATCTGGATGAATTACGGGATGCAAACAACTCATTTCAAAGGCTTGACAATCTCAGGAGACTGGGTTTGGATGGTGCAATTAAACAAAGCAAGCTGATGACAGGCTGGCATCATCTCCCAGAGTGAAATAAAGAGTTCACTTCTTGACTTTTCCCTTCTCAAAAAAATGGGGGGGAAAAAAGTGAAGCTCTTTCCAATCTGAATCTTATCTGCAAACTTTCTGCACAGCACCTGATTTGCAGAGAAAATCTCATGGTCAAATCCAAATCAAATCCTGGTCAAAGCTTATGCTGGATGTCTTAAGCTGCGCCAGGGAAAGTTTAGGCGAAACATTAGAAAATCTTCATTACAGAAAGAGGGTTGGGCATTGGAGTGGGATGCACTGGAAGTGGTGGAGGCTAAGACAAGGCTGGATGTGGCACTGAGTGCCACGGTTTAGTTGGCAAGGTGGTGTTAGGTCACAGGTTGGACTCGATGGTCTCCAAGGTCTTTTCCAAGCTCGTTGATTCTGTCACCCGTGGATGTGGGTGCAGCGTGCTGGCACTCAGTGCAGGACAGAGCAGGGGACACACTCTGCCCACGGAGCAGCCCTCGGGTGAGATCCGCTGGAGCTCCCATCCCAGCGCTCAGAGCCGGCTCCTGGGGCAGACTCCTGGTGAGGCTGAAGGCTGATCCTGACACAGCTCCCAGAGGTGCTCCGCGTGGCAGAAAACTCCGCTCCAGTCTCAGGGCAGCGCTGTCCCCCCTCCCAGCACTCTGGAGGAAGCGAAGGCAATTTACAGCCCATTTCCAGGCGCTTTGAGTCCAACCGCGTGTGCTGCACCAGGGCACGGCCGGCTTTGTGCACCCCATCCTGTATTGAGTAAGACTGCTTTTGTCTTGGGAGAAAATGCCTTGGGTGAGAGGCTGCCACAAATCCCAACATTTCAATGCAGCACAACGGGCCCGTAGGTCCCTCCTCCACCCCCACGGCCTGTTGATGGACCCTCAGTGCCTGGTGGCTTCGAAGGAGCCATTGCAGGTCACTGGACACGTCCCCGAGGATTCCAGGAAGGAACACGCAGCTCCGTGGGACCTCGAGGGCTGCCAGCAGCTGTTTGCCACGTGTGCTGCCTGGCAGTGGGGAGAGCTTCACTGCCCAAAGATTGTTCAAATCTGGCTCAAAATCTGAATATCTGGGAGCTGTAAATCTCCCAGGAACAAGTCTTGCTGTTGCTCCTCTGATGCTTCCTGTGGGGCCAGAAACGCCACGTGTACAGCCAGGAAATACCTCGGGAGATTCTGGTGCTCCAGTGCAGGCTGGAACCAATAAATGTGGAAACAGTTATGGAAATCTTTCCCTCCATGAAATTAATCCAAACCCAGGTCAGACCCCAGTCCGACAGGTTAAGTTCCCAGTGGTGTCCGTGGCTGTTGGGATCAGCTCCCGTGGCTCGTGGGGCTGGGGGATGGACAGGCAGGCACAGGGCCTGGCTGGCAGCAGCTGCTGGGTACTCTCCAAAGAGATCCGGTGCTGTTGGGGAGAGTTTTGGTCTCACCACGCTGGAGAAAGTTGGTAATTCTGAGTGTTGACAATTAACCCTCAGCAGCTGATCTGACAGGACTTGTTCTTTTCTCCTTGGGCTTGATCTGTGAACAGCTCTGGACTTTCTCTCTGGATCCGCTCTCAAAACCAGACACCGCACTCTGGGATTTGGCCGTGCCAAGCTGTCCGTCTGCTGCCCGCTTTGGATGGGCACTGTTTCATCTGGCTCCGGGTGCTGATGGACAGCTGGTTCACCATGGACATGCCTGCTTTGCCCCTATTGTCTGCGGGGGTGAGGGCAATCCCCAAAACATTCACGGGTTCAATCTGCCAAGCTCTACTGTTTAGCATTTGCTTCTCCTCCCCACTGCCCAGCATCTGCTGAAGTTCTCCCTTGCTGCGGGTGGGCCTGACGATGGCCACGGCAGGGCAGGGCTCCCTTGGAGCCTGATGGATGGAGGCGAGTCTCAGGCAGGGATCAGGGTGGCACTGCCACGCTCAGCACCTGAGAATCCGCTGTCAGGACAGGAATCTCCTGCTCTCTCTCTACAGGCCTGGTTTTGGGCTTGGTTTGGGCAGTGAAAATCAGATTTTCAGGGAATTCAGCTGTGAAACTCCATCAGCTTTAACCAAATGTCCCCCTTTTTCAGTGACTGAGAAACGCAGCCAAGCTTGAGCTTCTTAGAGACAGCAAGAGACACATCCCTAGCAGAGAGCAGTGTTCTTCTTTTTAAGCCTTGGCTTCAAACCTAAGGACAATAGATTTTCTTTAAGGAAATAAATCCCCAAATTTGTTGGGGTTGGCACAGCCCAGGATTTTTCACTCGCCTTGTTTCTCATTTCCAGCTGAATCATTTTAGCGGGGACTTTTCTAGAAACGCTCAGCCTGACTCAGACACCCAGCCTCAAACATTTCAGCCCAAACACTGAGTCCGGCTTTTCTTACGGAAAAGAGAATGAGGGCCTTATCCTTGGAAATCCCAGGCGGGTGTCAGTGTTCTGTTACCACCTTCAGTGTCACCGAGAGCTGTTACTTTGCAGAACCCACGCTGACACAGGGACATCTCCAGGGCTTCTCTGTCCCTGAGGCATGTGGGGATTTGGGAACTGGCGAAGTGGGAAGTGAAGGGCACTTGGGTTGTGCAGCCTCCCCAGGGAGGTCCTGACTCACTCTGATGACATCTCGTCCCAAGCTTTTCCACAGAATTGTCATTCCTGAGGATTTTCAGGCATGGAAAAGTGTTCTGATCCCCAAGGCCTTTTTGTGCTGAGGGGGAGACGTCCCCAGTGTGTTCCTCCTCAGGATCCTGCTCTCCTGCCTCTCCTACACTGGCAGTTTGGCCACTCCTTGCTCTCACGGGGGGAGCAGGGTCAGAGGCATTCGGCCTCATGAGGAGTAATCAGAGTGTGAGGGGCTCCCCAAAAAGCTCTGACCCCAGCAGGGGTGTCCCAGCCAGGCTAGGGCTCTGCCTTTCCTTCCCTCTGCCCCCCATCCCCAGTGGCTGTTGCTGCAGGCCAGCTCTGTGGCTCCCGTGGGCGATGCCAGCCACAGCTGCATTTTCTGTGGTGTGTGCACACACTTCCCTCCGTCCTTCAGCTCTGACTGTCAGGAAAACCCGGGCCTGGCGCAGACCTCGTGTCTGCCCCTCGCAGCCACAACACCCCCGTGGATTTCCCCTTGCCTGAGCCAACCCAACCAACTTCCGAGCCTCCTCCTTACTCACACTCAACAGCTCACGCAGATGAATTTTCCTGAGAAAACATTTCTGTTTGGTGGTGGCCAGCTGGGGCTGCGGTGGGTGGCACTGGGCCACGTGGGAGGGCGTGGGGACGCCTGCCCCGCCAGCAGATCTGCATCTGACCCTTAAATCCTGATGGATCCAAGCTCTTGGGGCCACATGTGGTAACTCTACTCTGCAGGACTTTGCCACCGGTGCTCATCCTTGCTTGGCCATTCTGCTGCAGCAGGCACAGACAGAAACCCTCTCCCAGCCCGGGACCATCCACACCCCCCGGAGAGATCCCTGCAAGGCCACACCTGGAATCTCTCACCGGGCACAGCCCTGGCAGCCTGTGCTGGACTGGTGTGGCCCGCTGACCTGTAGTGGTGTGAGAGTTCATCCACCAGATGCAAGTTCATGCCCAGCTGCTCCAAAACCTCAAACCAGTTGGCAGTGGCTTGAAGGGGCACTGTAGGGGACCAGGGACACCCTCCTGCTGCGTCCATGGAGGATTTCTCTCTACCTCCCAGTCCAGACAGGTCTCCACTGGCTCTAGCTGTCACCTCTGTTGTTCCTGTGGGTGTTCCCTTGACCATTATGGTCCTCAAAAATAACATCCCTGAAGATATCTCTAGGGATTCCCTGGGAGCAAAGCCCCCCCAAGAGGGGCACGGGCAGGGTGTCCCTCTCAGGGACCAGGACCCTGCACGTCAGGACTTCTCCTGCAGAAAAGGAATAATGGCTCAGGCTGAGCTAGCACTTTTCTGGGGAATGGGAAAAGGATAATTTTAAGGAGACTGAGACTGTTCATAAATTCAAGTCAAATTTAGAGATTACTTTCAGCCTCTGGATTCTTCCATCCTCCCCTTTTCCTCCCCCCCTCCCCTGAATTATTGTTTGCAAAAATTAAAACAAAATGTTTTGGGGTTTTCGTTTGTTTAAAAAGCAATTTGCATTTTGAAAATTGCCAAAATATAAGCTTTGGGAGGGTGGGGTCTTTTGAAAGGGCAGCATTGTCATTGCTGAATGAAAACCACGGAGAGGAATTTGTCCTGGGAGACGCAGGACGCTGGGATGCAGGGCCTGGGGGACGCGGTGGCAGCACAAAGACCACAGCCACAGCTGCCAGCGCACAGCCCCAGCCTGCCCCTCCACCCATGTCCCTCCTTTCCTTCTCCCACAGGGAAAATCCTGTCCACCTTGACCTCTCTGAGGAATCCATTTGACCAAGGCACTGGTTTTAACGCGGAGAAGATTCCGCGGTGCTTTCTCCGCCCGGCTCCAAACCTCAGCTTTCCTCTTTCCCTCTCCAACCTTTCCCAGGTTTCGGAACATCCGTGTTTAAATGAAATCTGGTTATCCAGCCCCGGGCCTGGCAGCCCAGGTAGAGATGCTCTGATGAAGCTCTGCACATCTGTGCGCAATAAAGTCAGGGAACAAAAGGCTTGTGAGGTCCTTGGCAGAGTAAGAGAAAGAAGAGAGCGGGAGACAGCGGGACTGGGCTTAGTGGAGCAACCAGAGCCAAAACCTTTCATCACAGAGCCCTCAGCACTTGGCTTGTGTTTTGCTCATAGCTGGGTCTGCAGGGGTGCAGGGGTGTCTTCTCCACCAGGTGCAAAGCAAAGCTTGAGGAATGGACAGGATGCCAATCCTGGGAGGTGATTTTTATTACAGCCCTCAAAGGCGTTCATAGAAAGAAAAAATGGGTTGCCAAAGAGCCACTTGAATTCAGGGAAATTCAAACCAAGAAGCAGTGGCTGAAAATTAAAGCCAGGCCAAGTCATGTTAAGAACAAGGCAAAAGGCTTCAGCACAGCAGGGGATTAACCTCAGGCCGAGGCAGAGCGAGGGCGGGAGCCGCGTTTCCTGAGTGCCTCCGTCCAGGGAAAACTGGCCAGGGAGCCACACGCCCTGGGGACATGCACGGATCCGGAGCTGGCACCCAAAACCATCCGACCTGCTGCTGGGGCCAGCGATGTGCCCAGGCACTGCCCACACTCTGCACCTCCGGAGTGATCCCACCGCGGCCTCGTCCTCACAGGGACTTTGTGACACCTGGCTGGCACATTTCTTGGGTTGCCCCGATTCCTGCATCCCTGTGTGCTGTTGTCAGGAGCAATAGGATGGGTGTTTTCCTTCAGCCACACCAAGCCTCTCCCACTGGGCATCTGCAAACACACCAGGCTACAGACAGAGCTGCCAGCTTGCCCTGGCTGGTGGCCAGTGGTGCACAGCACTGGCCACTCTGGCCAGGCACTCAGGGTGGATGCAGGACACAGGAATTGCAATCAAAGCCACACTCCCCGAGTTTGGCCCCTTCTGTCTGCAGAAACAGGTGGATCAGGAGGGGCGGATGCTGGAAAAGCAGCCAGGTGCGTGGGGTTGGGAGGGAATTGGTGCCCAGCTGTTTCCTCGGTGCCCTGGGAGCGGAAGGATGGAGCCAAAAGCAGCTGAGAGGGCCCAGTGGAGGGGAGGCTGTCGCTCCTTGGATGCCTGCGGGGAGCTCGAGGGAGGCCGTGCTGGTCATGGAGTGGGGCTGGACCAGACCACGCCTTCTCCCAGCTCATTCACTGCCTCCCTGGAGGCTTTATCCCCCAAGGCATCCACAATATTTCGGTCACAGACTCTGGATGAGGACAGGGACAGCTGTTTTGGGGACCTCTTTCCAGCTTCTTGTGAGGTTCAGCTTCTTCCCTTCTTCAGGATTTTCCCGTCGCTGGAACACCAAGGAAAATTGATCCTGGGAGCAGAGCTGGGAGTTGCTCTGCACACTCCACTTATTCCTCCACATTCCTGTGCAGCTCTGCTCTGGGGGCACCACTGGAAATGTTAGCAAAGAAATTGAGAAAATCCCCAGAGTTCTGTTTTCCTGGCTTTGCAAAAACAGTTCTGCTTATCAAGCAACCCCAAGAAATGTGAAGATTTTCACTCGCTCTTCGTGTGGGCTCAGCTTTGAATTTTAAAAAGGGATTTGCCAATGCAATCTTGCAAAATACTCCAGTGCCAAGTCCAGCTCTCCTAAAATACAAGTTTTAGGAGGAGGTGAGCTTTCATTCTCCTGGGAAAACATGCATTTCTGACAGATTTGAGAGAGAACTAAGGCTTCTGTGAGGCCATGCCGCTCCCTGGAGAAATGTCCCCTTGTGTTGATCGACAGGGACCAAATCCTGCGGTTTGTGGCACCAAAGGCAGAGCTGCTCCTGAGCCTCGAGGCTTTGAATGATGGACTTGTGCCCATGTGGTCACAACCTACAACAGCCCTCAGACTGAGGGATTTAAATCTTTTTTCCTCTGCTTGAGCTGAGTCCTGAGGCTGTGCCATGGATACAGGTGCTGCCTTGGGGGTTTGGTGTGGCCAGGAGATCATTCCCTGTGTCCCAGCCCTGGTCTGTGCCCGGGGAAAGGCTCTGCCCTGAGGGTAGGAACCAGCCCTGAGTCCTGCACGTCCAGGAAGAGCCTTTAACCTCAGCATCTTGGTCACCTCTGCAAAACAAGAGGAATTGAAAACCCCCACCTGCTTCACAAAGGCTTTTCTTGTTCGTTCTGTGGGGCAGGAATCACCTCTAAAATCCTTTCTGTGGTGGAGCCGTGGTGGGGGCTGGGGCTGCTCAGCACGAGTGGGACGAGGAGAAAGCAGAGCTGAGCGGCTGCTCCAGCAGGACACAGCAGGGAGCTCTTCCTGAGCTTTCCGTGGAAGGGGAGAGCCCACGACGGGGGACACACGAGTGCCTGGTGCGTGCTCCCGTGCTGCTTTTGCTGCTGGAAGTGCAGCCTCAGCACATGTGGGACCAGGCCAGATCTGAAACACAGCCTTTCTCTCTGGAGGCAGGAGCAGTGTCCCCGGGCTCCCTCGCGGCTCTGTCCTGCTGGGGAGATGACAAAAGCTCCTGCAGGCTGCTGGGCTCATCCCGGGAGCCCCAAACCGCGGCTCGCAGCCGTGGCCCGGCTCCGTGGCAGGAATCTCACTCCCTCACGCCTGGCAAAGCGCTCCCGGGCCGCTCTTGTCACCATCGGCACGTCGGTGCCTGCTGCTCCTGCTCTGCCAGCCTCGGCGGGGCCGTGAGGTTTGGCCTCCCCGCGTCAGCCGGAGGAATTCCGAGGGCAGAGCACGGAGAGAGCGGCTCCGTCCCGCCGGGCGCGTGGGGACGGCGGGTTCCGCTCGGCCCTGCGCTGTCACGGCGTGTGTCAGCTGGGGATTGCTCCTGAGAAATGCTCCGGAGCTGCACTGTCATTTTCTGGGCTGAAACTTGATAATTGAGCAAATACAGCGTGGCTTTGTGCTGGGAGAGCACCATAAGGTAAACAGGAAGGAATGAGGGATTAAGATGTCTCTGCTCTGAGGCAAGGTGACAAGCCCGGAGCTGTGACACCTCCGTGCCGAGGCGAGGGGCCCAGCTGTGGGCTGGCATGGCACAGCTGCATTGTTCAGGGGTGAAGAGCAAATAAAAGCCACGGGAAAAGAAAACAAGCTATAAAATTCTCAGCAAAGCACAGAGCCCCAGCAACTGCCTCCTGATGGCCCCGTGACAGCTCTGGGAGAGGCAGGCGAGGGGTCGAGCTTTTGAAGTCCCGAAGTTGTCCTTTGCAAAGGCCCCCTGTTAAAATAGGCCCGGTGTTGACTTTAGGCTGCATATGGTGGAGGAATTGGACATCTCAGCCACAGCAACCAAAGCAGGGGGCCACTTTTTTGGAGCTTGGCTAACTGGGTGTCAGGCTGGGCCTATCCCAGGCGGGATGGGGGATGTAGGGGCAGAAATGAGGATTATCAGCATGGTCAGGGCTGCAGATGAGTGACAGAACCTGTGGTGTGGAAAGCTGAGGGATAAACCAGCAAGGAAGGTCTTGGAATGGTGTTTGGAGCTCAAACACAGGTGTGTTAGAACTGGTCAGAGTGGGAACACTGGGAAGGTCAGGCAGGTGATGATGGAAACCCCTTCCCACAGGGACAGAGGGGGTTCCTGAGGTGCTGGGAAGTGGGGGTTTCGCAGCAGTGTGGGGAACTTTGCACTGAGCAGTAACAACACAAAGCGAGAGTGGATGAGAAGGGAGACGAGCAGTGCTTCCATGGGGGAAGCGTTTGTGACAAAGCTGAAGGTGCCACAGGGGTTTGTGTGCTCTGTTCTCTCCCCAGGGACGGGCCCCTGTCCTCGCAGCCCACCTGTGACCCGCACTGCGAGCAGGCAGAGGCAAAGCCATACTTATTGCCAGTCAGGACACTGAAATAAATGCAGCCTCGGCAACCTCATTCTCCCACCAAAAAGCTGCGCTCACCTCCCAGCACAGGCCAGGAGGGGATGGGGGTGAGCAGCTGGCTTCCTGCAGCCAGAGGTGCCAGCAGGGCCTCGCATCCTGCGAGCCCCCATCTGCAGGGCACACACAGAGGGGCTGGCAGCAGCTCCCCGGGCTCGGCACCTCCCTGGCTGGGCACAGATGGTGACAATGTCCCCTCTTTGCCCCTCGCAGCCTGCAACTGCAACCTGCACGCGCGGCGCTGCCGCTTCAACATGGAGCTGTTCAAGCTGTCGGGGCGCAAGAGCGGCGGCGTCTGCCTCAACTGCCGGCACAACACGGCGGGCAGGCACTGCCACTACTGCAAGGAGGGCTTCTACCGCGACCTCAGCAAGCCCATCTCCCACCGCAAGGCCTGCAAAGGTACGGCATCGGGGACGGGACGGGACGGGGGGAACGCGCGGCTCCTCCTTCCCCCGCCCCTCCCTGCAGCTCCGGTCCCACAGTTTCTCCTCTCGCCGAACCCCTCCCGCTCCTCCCACTCCCAAACCGGTTTGGAATTGCTTTTCTTGCCGTTTGGAATGACTTCTCGTGCCCCCACATTCCCTGTTGTCACCTCTGCAGCCTCCTGGTGAGGACAAGGCCACCCACATCCCCTGCCATCACCGCTCCCTGGTCTCCCCAGCCTCCTGCTGAGGACGAGGCCATGGAAATAGAAATCCTCACTGCTGAGGATGGCTTCTAATTATTTCAGGGTTTATCACTTATAAATTGTGCTTCGTCTGCTCCTACCCGGCCATCACTCTGTAAGGGCAGAGGGGCATAAAATCCCAGCTATGGGTGAGATGTAGAATTTAAATCAGCCTCCTCCAAGCCCCGTCTCCAGCTCCCACCCTTCAGGCAGAGCTGAGCCCACGCACAGAACTTGTCACTCCTCTGGACGAGGAGAGAACAGAAAAAGGGGAAACGAGTTTATTTTGAGCTCAGAGTATTTTGAGGTTTCCTCATGTGGCCGTGGAGGCGAGCTGGGCTTCAGCTGAGGTGGGAGCAGCAAGAAGAGCAAATGCTGCAAATGAACCTTTTTAACTCTCAGCTGCTGCTGAAGAAATGCAAATCCTGAACCTGAGGTGCAGTAAAGGAATCAAACAAACATTCAAAAGCCAGGTTAGAAAATGCTGGAGTTTCCCACAGAAATCCTCAGCTCTTTTCTCTCTAAAGATTAATTTCAATAAGAAATGGAAAGCTTTTTGGATTCAAATGGGTATTTTTGGCTGGGAAGTTTTGTGTCTCCAGAGTTTTCAATTTTTTGGTTTGTTTTTTTTTCCCTACTGAAAACAGACACTTTTTGCCATAGCAGAAAAGAAATCCCTTTTTCAGACAGTCCTCTTCCCCTTTTTTTACCTTGTAACAACGATTCCAATGAGAGCTCACAGCAAAGGCTCCATGAAAGAGCTGCCAGAGACATTTTTTTATTAATTCAACTCCATTAATTCAGCCTAACAGACACATCCAGCTAAGCTGCCTCTCCTCTCCCTTGCATTCCTCATCTCCCACTCCATCCCAGGCACGAGGTGCCTCAGCTCAGAACACATCAAACATCAGCAAATTAAAGAGGCTGGAGTTGCATTGTTTGAAATGGTTGGTTTGGGTAATTATGCAAAAATATAACATTGCAGAAATGCTTGCACAATGTCTCCTTTTTAACTTGGAGAAAAGGAGAATTCCACCAACTTCTGCACGTGTTGCAGGGCACGGGTGAGGCTCAGGCAGCAAAAGGTGAGCAGAAAGCAGAGCTGGACAACACCCTGTTTCCAACAGCCAAACCTTTAATAATTGTTAAATAAAAGATTTTTCTAATGATCTGAAGTTCAGATCAGCAGTGCAGGTAAAAGCACGAGAAGCTGAGGTTTAAGGATGGTTTTCCCCGATGGATACCAGTGATCCAGCCGTGCCAGGTGCTTTGCTCTGTGTTTGCTTCCAGTGGTTTCCTTGCGAAATCGATAAAAGCCTGGAAGTTGTCAGTGGCCAGAGACGCCCTGGGACAGAGCCACGCCAGGCAGGCCGTGGCACGGAGGCTGCAAACCACAGGCAAAGGGATTGATGACAGATGGAGCAGGGATAGTGCACGGAGTGGCAACGCTGGGTGTGTGCCAGAGCCTGCCAGGCTGGAGCTGGGCATGGAGCTGGGCATGGAGGATGTGGCTGCTGTGGGTGGGTGGTCAGGCAAGCCCAGGGACACCAAGCCAGGGCTCCCCGGCATTCCGAGGTCAGGCTGCAGCTGATCCCTGCCCCAGCCACGGATCCTGGGCTGGAGGAGTCCTGCTGCTCCTCAGCCAGGGGGATGGACGGGCTCATCCCTGCGGGCAGGGGAGCAGGATGCCCTTTGTCCTGGGGCACAGGGACATCCAACCCCTGGTCCTGGGCACACCCCCGGTGTGGTGGCTGTCCCGAGAAAAACAAAACTCGGGGTATGGGAAATTTTCACATTCATTTTTCCAGACTCAGACAAGGATGAATTGTCCCTCTTTTCTCCCTGGCTTTTGAGAAATCACCAAGAGCTCCCAGCACGCTGAAGCCCTGCTTCCAGTTCCTTCTGCTTTCCCTCTGCTCCAAATGATGTTGCAAGTGAAATTCCACATCTGGGTCCTGCAAACCCTCGTCCACCCTGCTCTGTCACGGGCCGCTGTAAATCAGAGCCCTGGTGTTGGTTCTTTTGATTAAATTCCCTCCTGATATTTGCCAGATTATTGGCACTAATGTAATTCCATTGGAGTAGAGTCTGCAGGGTTTTATAGCCTGGCTGTAAAACAGCTCTGCACTTCGGGAGAGGCTTTGCACACTTTTTGATGAAAAGATGACAAACGAGACGTGCTCTGAATGCACTTGTGCTGCGGCTGCCAGCGCAAACCCCTCGTGCAGGGGCAGGATTTGACACCTGGAGAGGTCACATTCATCAGGGCTCAATGTTTTGGGAGGAAATGGGATTGTCTGTGTGCCTGGTGCTGCTGCAGCCTGGGGAGTTTTCCAGCTGTGCCGGAGGATTTCATGCCTTGTGCAAACCCCAAAAAGCACTCCCAGCCTCCCTGGTGCCTGGCCTGCACCCCCCAAGGGTCACGACTTGACATTTGCATTTTGGAGGCAATTTGGGTTGGAGCAGAGGGAGGTGAGATCTGTCCCCACGGGCTCAGCCTCCCGTCCTTGATCCCATGGGTGCACATAAAGGGTTTTTTCCCGCCCAGCCGCAGGCATTGAGTGGGGGGATCCCGAACCCCTTTGGCTCCGGGTGCTGCCGGGAGAGCTGAGCAGAGCCCCTGGTGACAAGGGACAGTGGCACCAGTCCCCGTCTCTCTCCACTGACTATAGAGGGAGCTGCGTGACCACCTTAGAGCCCAGAGCTCATTCCCTGGAGGCTGGGCCAGGGGAGATGGAACCCCTCTCTTCCTGCTGCTGGATCCCGCTGGGAAGTTGGGGTGCAGGAGGCGGCGGGGGGAACACCCAGGTCAGACAGCAGAGCCTGAGAATGGTGCCACTGCCCCCAGAGGTGTCCCAGTGCCGTGTGCCAGGGCAGGACAGGGACAGCAGTCTGTCCGGGGTTCCAGTCGTGCTCAGCGTCCCTCCAGCCTCGGAGATGTCCCCTGGCACCACGGTCCCCAGTCCACACCTGGGTGGGGCAGAGAAGCTCACAGCTGAAGCATCCCAAAGACATTGGGATGGCCTGGCTGGATCCCCTACAGGGCTCCAGGGCCAGCAGGGCCCACGGTGGTGGCTCCTGCAGGGCTCTGTCCCCAGCCTTTCCTCACTGCAGGTCTCACAGCTCTGCCCTTGGGGTCAGCTCGGGAGGGGTTGAGGTGCAGCCTGAGGGAGATGTTCCCCTCTCTAGAGCTGCCTCGTTTGGATGCCCATCTCTCGTCCAGCTCAGTTGTGGCTGTAAGGCAAAGTCCAAGGCAATACTTTCCAGGAATTCATCCCAGAGGGTTGTCCTCAATGGTCAAACTTCCTTCCCTTCCTTTCCTCCTTTTCCTCCTCTTTGGGTTCCAGCTGGAGCCACTGTTGAGATGAGAGAGGAGCCAGTTCGTGGTGCTGGCAGGGCTTGGGTTGGGCTCTTGTGTGAAAATCACATCCTTGGAGAGATTCCAAACTTCCCAGGCATCGATCCGCCAAGCACAGACTTTAATTTCTCCCCAGGACTATGGAGATTCTCTTCCACTGCCACAGGAATGATTTTCTAGTTGCATTTCCATCCTGCATTTGTCAGCGGCTGTGCCTGAGCCACCCCTTCCCCACGGCCCCGTAATTCCTTATAGCGATATTATTCCAAGCCCTGAGAGCTGATTTACGGCTCCTGCATCCAAAACTTGTCATCACAACCCCCAGACACACACAGACCATCGGAGAAGGTTTCTGGAAATGCAGCTTTAAGCTGTCCATGCTCACAGGTCACTGTGGGGGTGTCCTGGGGCAGCACGGGAATCTCAAGTGCCACCAAGTGCCACCTCCTCCGTGGCACCCCCAGGACCCAGGGCAGAGCTGCACCATTCACCCACCTGGGCTGGGAGGCTCCCAGAGAAAGGAAGGGACATGAGCATTACTGAAACTCTTCAGCTGTTCTGAGTTTGCAGAATGAAACCATGGAAAAGCTGTGATTTTTTGTTCAGATGAAGACTTGAGCTCAACACAAGGCATCTCCCTGGCCATGCTGGCTTTTTAAAAATCCATTAAAATCCACATTTTAATGATGGATGAGCAGACACATCAAATTAGGCAGCTGCCTCCGTGTGAGGCAGAATGGGCAGAGTTTGCTGAGTTGTGGAATTCAGGGCAAGACGCTGCTGAATCCCGGGAGCCATGGAGAGGATGGAGGAGGCTGCTCCAGAGCCTCTCGGAAGGACCTGGAGTCTCTGTGTCCACCTGGAAACCACGCCAGCACCTTCAGAGGAGAGACACAGCTCACAGCTGAGCCCCAAATCCATGGCAGACACGTGGGTGATCCGGCTGAATGGGAAAATGTAGATGGCACTGATTCCCTGACAAGAGCCGGCTCTGCATTCCTGAAAAATCACATCCTGGCAATGCCGGTGCCCGGGAGGAGTTTACTGGATGAACTGGGGGCTGACCACCTTCCAGACGGGGGTTTGGGTTTCCAGCAGAGAAACATCCAGGAGCAATCCCGGAGGGCAGGTTGGGACTGTGGTTTGTCAGAAGTGGCGACACAACAGAGGGGAATTTGCACCCTGTTAAGAAGATAAAACCAGACTAAAGCCCAGTTCTCCACCGCTGGTCTCAGACTAAGGACAAAAGTTGCTAAATTCACTTGCACAGCCAGACCTTCGCATATCTGCAAGGAAGAGGAAAGAAAAGGAATAATTTGCCTTCCCCAGAAATGTTTTCCAATAGTTGGGATAATTTCCTGCTTCAGACCAGTTCTCAGGAGTGGAAAGTCCTTCAGGCTCTCAGATCCTGAGAATTAAACCCAAGCTCTGTCCTGCTCATCCCCACACTCTGGTTTTCAGCATACTAAAATGAAAAGGGTTTTTTTTCTGGTAGGAAAGGATTTCTTTTCCAGTTCAACAGATGCTTCTCAGAGCATCACAATCCAGGGGCTGGGATTTGTGCCCCAAGAGCTCTCACTGGGATTTCTCCCTGCTCTTGGGCTGCTGGGGACTCTCCCCACTGTGGATCCTTGTGTCCCACGAGGGCTGTGCACACCAAAAGGATCCTTCTCTGCAGAGCTCTTCCAGCTTCTCCCTCACCTTCCCACTGCCTCCCTTCCCGAGGCTTGTGGCAACCTCGTTATCTCCGAGACTTCTGCTCCGCTGCCAGATTTGGTTTTTATTATTAGTGGGAGAATGCACTTGTAGGAACCTCATTTCCTCCAGAGCCAGGCTAAAAACGCATCAGGAAGAGAAAAACTTTGCCTCTATTTTTTTCCTTCAGTAACAGCATTCCCAACCCACTCCTCCTCCTGCAACATCTCCCATGAGAGCAGGGGGAGCTGGGTTTGGCTTTAGATCCATGAGGACACCGTGCCCCACTGAGCTGCTGCTCTTGCACCTGCAGCTCTTGGACCACACTTGACATTTCTGATGGAAAAATAAAAGGGATCACATCCTCCATGATAAAACCCAAGTCTTACCAGCAAAGTTGGGTGAAGGAAGCCCCGATGCTTCATCTCAGCATCGCTGGCAGCTTCTCCAGCCCTGCTGGAATTGATGCCATGAGGAAAAGGCAGCAGAATCACGTGGGAAGTTTGAACCGTTTTGGAACAAGGGAATTTTCAAGCATTTTGGGAAGTGCTGCCATAACTGCCCCATTGTGTGTGTCACTGATGCCTGCCCACAGTGCTCCTGCCCAAAAAGTGGATTTATGGCCGGGGTTCCAAGGCCCCTCCGGATTAGCGGCGACTCCGGCTCAGTGGAGGCTTTGTTGCCCTGTCTGTTCCTTGTTACGGAGCAGACAAAGCCAAGGTCTAATCTGTGAAATTTGGCCCAAACTGCAGGGCACCAAAGCCCTTGGCTCCCCCGAGTGCCAGTTCAGGAGGGGAAACGGGAGAGCCCTGAGAAGTGGCGCAGGAGGAGGGACAGCAGGAGACACCCAGAGATTGTTTGGCTCTGCCCGATAAAAGGAGGAATTCATGTTCTGCTGGCAAGAAACCTTTAAATCTGCAGGAGAATGCGCTGAGGGACATTGAGCATGAACATGATCCTTTGGAGGGCTAAATCCAGCTCCCAGTGTCGCAGACAGGCTGCCGAGCTCACGGCAAAGCCGGTAAAGGTTAATATTTGAAGTCATTATTGGTATGCAGAGTTAGCACAGAGACATTTCAACCCCTGCTTCTGCTTTGCAAACCAGCTGGGGCCAGGCTGGGTGGGTGCACACCAAATTCCAGTTTCTCTTCCCCATAAATCCGTGGGATTTGCAGGACGTGCTGCCCGTGCTGGAGATGCTCTGGCATTGCCTGTGGGCTGTCCCATCCCCACAGGATGTCCCCAGAGCCAGCACAAACCTCTCCTCAGCACTCAGGTGCACAGGTTCAGCTCAGACTTCCCTCGTCCGTGGACAAATAACCGGGATAGGGATCCAAAGGAAGGAGCCCTGCTTGTTTTGAATTGATTTCCCAAAGACAGGAGCCAAAGAAAAGCTGTAAGAACATCCTGTCCTCCTTGGGACCACTTCAAGGTCACCTCTGGGATGGATTTCAGCTACGGGGGACAGCTGGACCCACCCCAGGAATTCTCACACCTGAAGTTCCCTGTGTTCAGAGGGAGCAGGATTTAAAGTACCTGAGTTCCTAAAGACAGTGGAGAAGGAAAAAACCAACTCAACAACAAGAAGAAAACCTCACTTAAGCAATAATGTCAGAACCACCCCCAGAAACACTAAACCATAAGGTTAAGTGAGACATGTTTGCTGCATCAGGATGTTTTATTGAGGCAGCAGGAGAGTTTAAGCTGAAGTTGTTTTGACATTTTGACAACAAACCTGGGTTTGTTGCGTTGTTTTCCAGCAGGAGTTTTCTGTAGCCACATTTTTTCACTCCCATTGAAGTCTTTGGAGGAAAGAAGGGAAGCAACCAGAGGGAAGCAATTTTTGGCCACGATTCTGGAAAAGCATTTTAAAGCCTGGTTAAATATAAACGTGCACCTAAGGCATGTTGGCTACCTGGGACTTGAATTTGTACTTAAAACTGCATGTGATTCCCGAGTACAGGAGCCTTCCTCAATGGTTATTGCAAATTAAGGGTTTTTTTCCAGTTTAATGCATTTTTGGGTTCCTGCTCAGTCCAGAGGCTGGATCTGGAGCCCTGAGAGGTTCGTGATCCTGGCACATCCAGGGTGACAAGAGGCAATCTGGACACCCTGGGAAATCCAGCCTTTTTCTCTTGTCCAGGCAAAAGGATTTTTCATCACTCTGAAAACCTCCCAAGGAAGCAGCTTCCCCAAAAGCAGGAAGATGCTAACTCTCCAGAAATGCAGATCTTTTAAGGTACCTTCTCCATAAAGGTCACACTTGAGGAGAGCTGAGCCTGGAGATTTATCCCTGTGTTTACCCTTCACCACACGTGTGTGGGGTCGGATTAGCGGCTGGGAATACCTCTGCCCAAACACCGGGGGTGTGAAAATATTTGCATTTTTGTTGTGCTGTTTGTCAACCTTCAGTGGGGCAGAACCATCTCAGCAAGTCCAACCACCTGAACTGAAAAACCATGGGGTTTTTTTATCCCAAGCATGGCCCCAAGATGTTTCCAGGTGTTTTTTAGCCCCAAACCTGAGCTGGAGCACAGAAAGGCGGCGCTGGCTGGGCTGGGGCGGGCGATGCTCTGCCTCAGCAGGTTCGTACAGAAAACAGGGGCTGATTTGGTAGCTCCAGACAGAGCCATAAAAGCCCACGGCAGCCAGTTCTGCAGAGCCTGGCCCCGGGGGAAATCTCCTGGCTGCAGGCGGTGAGGAGCTGCCTGGCAGCACTTATATCCGTATATATATTAATCCCAGCTAATGTAACTACAGATGTTCTCATTCAGAGCCCTATCTAATCCTGTTGGGCCCTTGCCATGGTGTCTCGTAGCAGGAGTTCTACGAGTTAATTACGTGCGGTGCGAGGCAGCGTTTCCTTTTATCCCTGAGAAGGTTGCCTTTTCAACGCCCTCAATGTCCCTTTGTGGCTGGGCTTTGAGGACCAGTGAAGAGGAGCACCTGTCTGACCTTCCCGGGCTGTGCATTGCTTGGCAGCCCTCCACCGTCTCTTGGCAAGGCGTCCCGAATCTTTTCCGTGGGTGCTCTCCGTGCCTTTCACTCCGGCTCCCAGCTGAGGACGTGCTATTGATTTCTATAGTGCCCTGATATGAATTCAGAGTTTCTCTCTCCCCCTTTCACAGCACAGCCTCTCCCATCTTGTGGCTCTTCTGAGCTCCGTTGCAATCAGCCAGATGTTTCATTGACTCCCAGATCTTTTCCTGGAGTGGATGCAGTTAATTGGGACCCTTCAGCGTGGATGAGCCATCCTGTTCCCTCCTTCCAATTATGCATCCTTCTGCACTCCGGATTTTGGCTGCTCTCCCCCCATCCATTCGGCCGCTTCGGGTCTGTCTCGCAGAGAGCGACGTGGTCTCCTCACATCTGGAGCAGCCACGCTCAAGGTGCTCGCCTGTTAGTGCTCTCAGCTCCCTGATTTCAGGCCATGGTTGTTTTATAGGAAAAATCATCTTCTGGGAGCAGAGGCACCCCCACTGCTGCCCTCCCCACAGCTTCCTGTTCCTTGTTTTCTCCTCCACAGCCATGTTTTCAAACAAAAAATAACTTCATTTTTCACTAGGAATTCCTGGTCATCTCTGCCACAGACACTCAGCATAAATTTTTCTTAAAGATTTTCTGAAAAAAACTAAATTCTGAGAGTTATTCCCCTTCCCCCTGATGCTCTGTGGGCTGACAGACTGCAAACACCCCTTTTTCTTGCTCCAGCATCATCCCTGTTTGCTTCTCTCCCATCTCACCGTACCCTTTATGGGGCGATCCTTTCAGGCAAGGCATGAGGAAAAACCATGCGTTATCCCACTGATCATCTCCAGGGATGTCCTGGACACCCTCCCTTCCTGATCAGAGAGGTTCCCCCAGCTCTGGTGCTGCTGAATTTCCACACCTCGGCGGGTGACGAACCAAATCCACAAATCCTTGCACGCAGGGAAGTTCAGGAATGGAAGCCAGGGAAGTTCAGGAATGCAGACCCGTTCTGTGAGTCCCAGGGCGCCCATCAGAAGGCAGCGATGCCAACAATCACCCCCTCGCTGAGATCCTGGTGCACACTTCCCTCAATTTGGGGTTACAGCCCAAAGGAATTTGAACTGGATTGGAAAAAATCAGCATCAAGCACCAGCAGCCCGGCCCTCCATGGCTGGGGAAGGAGAAGAGCCCGTAATTGCTGGCTGCAAGTGTTTGCACTGGCCGGGGAACTGTAAATTACCTTTAATTGCTCCTAATTGCTGGCGCTGGTTCAGTTTCTCGAGGACAGGGACAGCAAATCCACATCTGCAGACACCGCCGAGAGCACCTCCTGCCTCCCCGCGCCGGGAGCGCTGAGCCGCTGCCGATTCCCGGAGTTTTGGGAAGACAGACACGGCAAAACGGGCTCGGGCACGGAAGGACGCTGGGGACCGGGGACACAGAGCCCGTCCCTGCATCCAGAGAGGAGAGGAGTGGCAGAGCGAGCTGGCAGGGATCGGCCGGGATCTCATCCTGGTGAAATCCTGAGTCCCAGACCCTCTGTCAGCCGTGCCCTCTGTGACCTCGGGAACATCACACATGGGGACATGAGAGCCTCACAGGAGCCGGCCTGGGGACAGAGGAGACAACCTCAGACAAATACGGCTGTAAAAATAACCGCGGCAGCTCTGGCCGAGCCATTACCTCATGGGGGAAGGAAGCAGCAGCATCGCGATTTATTTATTTCTGTGCTGTCCAAAGAGCGCTCTGTGCTCTCAGCCCAGCCTCCAAGAGCCTGACTCTGGCAATCTTACTCATCGCCAAGGCTTTTTTTCCCTCTTTTCCCTCTCTCGCCCGAGCGGTCCCACTGAAATGGGGGAGGATTCCTCCCAGGATGGGCTCTGCAGGCGATGCCTGGAAGCAGCCCCGGAGGGGACGCCTGAAACATGAGGCGTGTTCGTCCCCATCCTCCTGCCCTTTGCCTCCTCTTGGGTAACCCTTCCCTGATTTGCTTATTTTTCTATTAACTCCTGCCTCTCTGCTCGTCTTTAATTCTCTTCTCTCCTGTTCCTCCTTCAGGCTTTTGTTTAATGTGTTTTTATTTCCTCTCCCCCAGCACTACCTGAGCCATCCCTTGGAGATGCAGTGTGAAGGTTTTCCCACCTAAACTCATCACCAGCCACGTTGATATCACGTTAAAACTTTTCCAGTCTAAATTAGCTTTAGAAACACAGATTTCTGCTGTGGGCAGGTTTGCAAGCAGCCATTTCCCAGGGGCAGCTCAGGGCAGGGGGGAGAGAGGGACTTTTAATAAAAAACCCTGAATCAGAAGTGTTAGGAAAAGAGGAGGAAAGGAGCAAAAGCTTTGTTGGTTTCTTGAGGGTTTTTTTCCCTCTCATGTGAAAAATTATCGGGTTTTGGCAAGGCTCAGTCTCTTCCCACCCAGCACTGGTGGGGTCAGGGCTGGTGGCAGTTTGCTGGAGCTCTGGGATGTCCTGTGCAGGGAGAAGTTGGACATCCCAGAGCAGGGGTGCTCCAGGCACCATCCCAACCCTGCTGGGAGGGCATGAGCCTGGGAGCTGCTGCCCAGTAAGGGTCAGACTGGGGGCTGCTGGTGCAGGGAGCAGGATCTTGCTGGCGTGGCTTGGAGGGAACCTCCAGCCAAACACCAAAACTTGGAAACCCAAAACCAATGTGGGAGGCGGTCTGCTGCCCCCAAATGAGGCAGATTTGGGGTGTCTCAGAGCCGGGGGGTGCAGAATGAACCAAGAAGCATTGCAGGAAAAGCCCTCATGGGAGTGATGTGCCCAGTTTGGGGGGCTTGGGGGGATTGAAGCCACTGCTGCCCATGGGGACACTCGCCCTGGCCCTGACCCCCAGCCCAGCCCCCTCCAGGCAGTGGGACAGGTTTCCCCCAGCCCCTCTTCCTGGCAGGCAGCTCCCCTGAGGGGCAGGAGGAGAGGGGATCAGTGCTCCCCAGGGAGGGATTTGCCTGGCTCGGTCCCGAGGATGCTGCAGAAGAAAAGGAAAGCTTTCCTGCTTGCCTGCCTCTCCCTGCCACCGCTCAGCAGGGGCAGACCACAGTCTGGCACGGCGCTTGCAGCTCTTAGAAATCAGGGCTGTTAACAAATGTGTGAGGCCATAATCCTTTTGGAATAGTGATGATAACAAGCCCTGATGCTTTTTTCTTTTTTTCTTTTTTTCCTTTTTTCTTTTTTTCTTTTTTTTTTTCTTTTTTTTTTTTTTTTTTTTTTTTTTTTTTTTTTTTCTTTTTTTTTTTTTTTTTTTTTTTTTTCTTTTTTTTTTTTTTTTTTGGCTTTTCTTCTTTTTTGCCTTTTTTAAAAATTTTTTTCTTTCCCCAAACAGCTGCACCGGTGAAGTCGCACTGTGGGAAATGAGATGGTGAATGTTTTCAAGTGCAGTATTTACATCCCCTGCCAAACCCTTCACATCTGCCCGGCTCTGCCGTCAAGGCTCCATCCATCTGGCCGGGAACAGCAGGTCCTCCAGCCTGCCTGCATCCCACAAGGGCATTTCCTTCCTGTGCCCGCAGTGCCAGCTGCCAGGGATGCTGCTCAGCGGGAAGGGCTTGAGCAAGAGCTCTGAAAGGACTGGTTTGATTTTTCTCGGAGTGCACGTGAAATGAATTCCCAAGCTCCCTGCAAGCAACTGTTGCCTGCCTGAGCTCGGTGTGCTGAGGGGTGATGGAGCCCTGCTGGGTTTGTACCTCTGTACCAGCCCTGCCACCGCTCCCGGGAGCCCCGAGGAGTTTGGGGCTGCAGGGCGGGGGCAGCGGGTGCCGCTCCCCTCCCTTTAAATCCTGCAGGCTCCGGATCTCAGCACCCAAGGGGTGAGGAGTGTCCGTGGGCTCCATCCCCACGCTGCCTCCCGGGCTCGGACATCCCGGCTGCACTTCCATCTCCGCAGCGGGGCTGTGACAGGGCCACCCCCTCTCCAGCGCTGCCCCTGTGCCCAAGCGCTGTCCCCACGCCCTGTGCCAGATGCCAGCTCTGTTTCAGCTCGATCGGGGAGCTTTGCCGGAGCTGCAGCGCCAGCGGCAGAGAAGCGGAGCCGTGCCGGGGGAGCTACCGCAGCTCCCGGTCCTTGCCCCGCTCCCCGCCGACGCCACATCGCCGCCTGCCCCACCGTGCCCTCCCCTGACCCTGCTGTCGTGTGTTGCCCCCGCAGAGTGCGATTGTCACCCCGTGGGTGCCGCCGGCCAGACCTGCAACCAAACCACGGGCCAGTGTCCCTGCAAGGACGGTGTCACCGGCATCACCTGCAACCGCTGCGCCAAGGGCTACCAGCAGAGCCGCTCGCCCATCGCCCCCTGCATAAGTAGGTGGATCTTCTTTCCGTGGCTGTAGAGTAGAGATTTTTAACCCTTGAAAACTGCCGGAGCCGCTGCCAGGCTGGGGGGCTGCTGAACCCCTCGGGGGGCAGAGCTGCCTGGGGTTCCCTGCCCTCCACACTGCCCAAACATGGTCCCAAATCCAGCAGCAGCTTCCAGCAGCTCACCTGCTTTGTTGGGTGGGTTCTGTGAGTGCATCTACTGCCCAGTTCGCTGGGAATTTTATTGTGCTCCATGGAACAGAGGTGCCCCAAGAGCACATTTATTTAGGGGTGCCATGTCAGGTCTGAGTGTTAAGGCAGATCGTTCCAAACAGGTTTTTCTCTCTGAAATCAGGCTGTGCTGCACTGGCACAGAGCTCAGATCAGAGGAGCTGCTCGTTTGATGGAGCTGCCATCACAGCTGAGAACACCTGGATTGCTGAAGGGACTCTTGCACTCACACAATGCTCCCAGAAACAGGGGTGGTTTTACTGTCGGCTTCCTTGGGTTTGCTTTTCCATTTGCCTTCCCAAGGCTGCTCTCACCCCCGGCTCTTGAAACAACAGCAGAAGCACCAGGTACAGCTCCCAAAGTGCCTCCACTGCAGCATCTCTGCACCTGGAGCCCCCTCAGCCCCCGCTGAGCTCTCACTGCCTGGGAAGTGGGGTTTTAGCCCTGTGCCCCTCTCTGCTGGCTCCTTCCCAAGGATGCTGCAGAAGAAAAGGAAAGCTTTCCTGCTGCCCGTTGGATTTGCTGCTGTTGGATATTTCAGTGGCTCATGCACCCTGTGGGACATCTCCACCTGCCCTAACAAAACAAAACATCAAAATTAGTGTGCCTGGGATGGGATGGGATGGGAAGGAGGAACTGCTCCCCTAGAGGGTGATTCCCTGCTGCTAAAAAGAGAAAAAGGCCCAATGAGAAAAGTGAAGGTTGAAAGAATTAAGCTTTTGTTGGGGACCCACATTCTGCTCCCACAGCATTCTCCCCTCTCAGCATGGCCATTGCCAAATTCTGGGGCAGAGACCCTTTCTCCACCTTCTCCTCCTGAAGGAAACACATTCCAGGGTGGTTTGGGGTCACTTGAGATTCATTTTTCCCCATGTCGCAATGGGACAGCAAGAGCCCGAAGCAGATGCTTGTTGTCCCCACGATGTCCAGCCGTGGCTCCAGTCTGCTCTGCAGCAAGTGTGCACAAAGGTTTATCATTAATCATTCCCCAGGGCCAGGGGAAATCAGAGAGTAAATTGTTCCTTGCATCAGCTCCCTCGGGATTCCTGGCACTAAATAAAGACAGACCCAGGATTTCAACACGGCCCATCCAGGCTTTGGGGCTGGGCACAGTCACTCTCTGATTTACCACTGCTTGTAATTTCCTGTTCCCAGAGACTTGTAGCCATGAAAAGAACACCTTGGGGGAAGGAGCAAGCCCCCCGTGGGGTCTGTGTCAGGCCAGGCACGAGTACCCTCCAGCCCTGGCTTTGGGGTGGCTGGGCTGGCTCTTGGTGCTGCCTGGCCGTGCACTGTGCCTTGTGCTGGGTTTGACTGCATGAAGGGGAGTGGCCCCGAAAATCACCCGGTGCTGACTGGGCTGCACCCCATGAGCGCTGTCACACGGCCCAGCAAACCCTGCCCCTGTGGCCATGCACTTTCCCAAGCAGAAAGAGGCAGATGCCCATTCCCAGCTCATGCCTAAATTCCACTTCCAAACTGCACTGGTGGGGTGTTCCTCCACCAGGATTCCCAGGAATGCACAGAAATGGCAGCACCGTGCCCTAAATGCAGGAAGGACATCCATGGTGAGAGCTGGAGAAGGAGAGCATCCTGCAGAGCTGGGATCACACAACTCCCCCCATCCACAGTCCATCCTTTCAACAAACACAGCCTGGCTTGGGAATGAACATCCAGAGCATGATGTGGTTTCAGCTGTGCAAAGCTGGCCCCAAATCAGAGCCAGGAACCAGGCAATTGGCACCAGATGTGTTTGAGTTTCCTTTAAATGTGGGAGGCACCCCTTGCACCCCAGCAGAGCTGCAGTGCGGTACTTGCACCCTGCCTCAGACGTGGGTGACAGCAGCTGGAGGGGACACCCCAGGGGCAGGGAGGGACAGCAGCCCACAGGGGCTGGGCACCGTGCAGCACGCAGCCACGAGCCGAAATTTTTTTGTTAAAAACCCCCTTTGCAACACCCTCGAAGGATGCCTGGTTGCACAGTTCCCGGTGTACTGGTTTGGGGGCTCTTGCTGGAGGACGTGGTGGGGAAGGGAACCTGCAGGGATCAGGCTCTTTGGGGTGTGGAATAACTCCTCCTCCTTGTCTCTCCTCTCTGTTCCCGTGTGCTCCTGGCTGTCCCGCAGAGATCCCGGCTGCTCCGCCCACCACGGCCGCCAGCAGCGCCGAGGAGCCCGCAGGTACGTTCTGTTCTTTTGGTGCTAAACGTCTCTTCAGCAATCATTTCCCTCGAGATAAATTGCATTAAATGCATAAATCCTGTTGTTTGTACCGGGACAAGTGGTTTCCTTTTATGCCCAAATGTGTTGGAAACACGTGTGCAGCATCCTGAGAGATCAGTGTTCCTCAGAGCACCTGGCAGAGCAGGGAAGGTGCAGGAGGTTTTCCTGCTGGACCTGGGGGCACAGGGGGGTTACCCAGTGTTGTGTCCGACTGGAACCACACCTGCCCTGCCCATGTCACCGAGGGACTCCCCTGTCCCCAGTTCCCTCGTGTGGGATGGCTCCGACCAGGGGATGACAGCAGGAGCCAAAGGGTCCCAGGAAAGGCTGACTTGTCCTGTCCTGCTGCCTGGAGGTTCCCGGGGTATTTGAGCCCCATCTGTGAAGGACACAAGGTGTAAAAGCTGTTTACTTTTGTCTCAGCAGTGCAGGAGGGTTCATAAATTAAGGAGTTTGTACTAAAAGCGATGGATGTCACCTTGGATTGAACCCTGAGCCGTGTCCTGTGCTCATGGCCACGTGGGACAGAAAGCGGCCAAGGGCTGAGGGAGCATCACCCCAACCCGAGCCATTGCTGAGGACCAGGGGCCAAAGCTGGCCTTGGAAGGAGGGGTGGGACAATGTCAGCTCTGGCATGGGGGTTCCTGCCTGGCTCTGCTGAACTCTCAGGGGTCCCAATCAGTTTGGGAAAACAGTCCAAAACTGGATTGTTTAGATGAAATGCATCCGTGCTCTCCCATGCTGAGAAGATTGGAGGATGAGGAGGGGCTGCTGCTGCTCTTTGCTGCCAGGCACGAGGAGCTTTTCTGGTTCTTTTTTGGTCCCTCTCAGACAGAAGAGACCACAGTGAAAGGGCAAACAAAAATAGCAGTGGGGGGTGAAGGTTTACAAACCTGCCAGTCAGTCCTTGTCTTATCTGAATCAAATCCAGATTTTCTTGGGAATGATTATCGGAGGTGGATGATTTCAGCCAGTGGGCTTAAATAAAACCAGGTGATTGGATTGATGCAGCTCCCCATGGTTTTCCCCTGGAAATCAACCTCTGCAGTTTCAAAGCCAGATCTGGCCCTTCCAAATGTCATTTTGGGCCCTTTTGTTCCTGGTTGGTGGGGAAGAGGCTGGATGGCAATGCAGGAAAGGGAAAAGCCAGCTCTGAGGGACCACAGGGTGCACAGACCCAGAGCAGCTTTGGCTGCTGGTTGCAGCTTTCCCAGAGGGCAGAAGACCCAGTGCAGAGATGGCTGCATGTGAAATCCAAATTTTAGCCCAAATCCTCCCCCGAGAGCCAGGAATGGGCTCCTCTGCCCTCAGCAGAAGGGCAAAATGCAGACTGCAGGGGGTGGCTCCCAGGCCATTTCCATGGATAGACAAGGAGGGAAAAGGGGTCCCTTGGGTGTGCTGCCCCCAGCACCTTCATCACCCCAGGGAAACCTCACTGGGCACAGGGGGAACATGGAAATCCCGTCTCCCACTGCAGGTCCAGGGGTTGGACAGCTGAGAGACACCTCATTTCAGCCTCCCAGCCCTCCTGTACCTGGGCATCCCCATGGCAACGGGGCCTTTTTGGCTCAGCAGCTCCACTCCCCAGCAGAGCCTGAGGACCACTGTCCCCAGCCCACGGCCATACAAACACCGTGACCGTCACTGCAGCAACAGCTCCAAGGGAAAACTGACAGTAGGAAAGGATTAAATATCCCACAGCTCCTTCTCATGAGCTGCAGCAGCTGGAAACAAGGAGTCACCCCCTGTGAGCTGCCAGCTGCCTCCACAACATCTGTGAGGGTGCCAGGCTTGCTTGGAAATGACAGCGTGGGGACAGGGGCACAGGAGCCAGCCCGAGCTTTCCTTCGGATCTGAAGCAGGGACCGGTCCCAGCCTTATATCTCCCGGCACTGATATTCCCTGAACAGGAGAATGAGCATGGGATCAGCAGTGCTGGAGCTGGGAACGGGGCTCAGCCACCTCCCCGAAGGGCTCCTGGCTGGGGGAGCTGCCAGGCTGGGGCACAGATGGCTCTTCTTGATGAGGATGCTCCCAAATCCAGGGATGGGGAGACTTTGCACTGGTAGGGAGAAAAGCCAGAGCCCTTGGCTCTGAGGAAGTGTCAGCCCTGTGGAGAGCCGGGAGCGTCCCAGAGCCTGGGAACAAAGCACTGCCCAGCTCCCTGCGGTGCAGCCGGGGAGGGGGGGGGGGAAATCGTCATTTCATTCACCCTGGGGTAAATCTGGGCTCAGCCTAGGGGTTTTCCAGCTTTGTACCCATCCAAAGGAGGAATTCATTCAGCCCTGCCTGGGCATTCTCTGGCTTGTCTCAGCTGTAAGCGAGGTGATGGATTGACCTCATGATTGATTGACTGATTGATCAGCAGCATCCAGCTCCCTCTGGAAGGTTTCTCATGGTGATCCCCAGTGAATGGCTGGGAGCACAATAGGGCAGAGGGGCTTCCAGTGAGAGAGCTCCTGGTCCCTTCAAAATAGCTCAGAAAGTCTGGGGGAAAAAAACCTAAAACAACCCCCCCAAAACTGCTGAGATGCGGATAAGCTTCATGTGCCTCACGTGCAACTGCGCCGTGCTCTTATCACCCCAGTGCAGGGCTTCCTGCAGCCCCACATCCATTCGTTCCTCCATCCCTGCATTCCTCCAACCCCACATCCCTGCACCTGATTCCCTCCATTCCTCCATCCCCTTATTCTTTCATCCCCATATCCCTCCATTCCTGCAACCCTTCATCCCCACATCCCACCATAGCCAAGCCTCGAGCTTCAGAGCCAGGACTGACGAGCTCCCTCTCCCCATCCTGGGACATTTCCAGAGGCTGATTCCCCTTGGTGACACCAAGCTCTTGTCCCCAGCACCAGCTCCCTGTTTCTGCATCTCCCCCCAGACAGAAAACTGTGATTTTCCCACTCGGCTGGGAGCTGCTGTCAGGCAGGAATTTATGGGGTGCTTGGCTCCCGAGGACAGATGTTTTCCTAGGAATGTATTTCATGGTGTTGGCAGTGGCTCTTGGCAGGGCACTCCTGGATCTGCACCCCATGTCCCCAGCGTGTCCTGGGGTTCACCACTGGGATAAATCCTGTGGGAAGGGGTAGGGAACGTGCAGCCAGCCCTGGCTGCTCCCGGGAGAGGGCTGAGGAGGGGGCAGAGGTGGGGTGGATGAGGCGTAAAACTCCGTGTTGGTGTGGAGTTTTCCAGTGAGGTGTTTTCCAGTGCAGGGTTTGTTTTCCAGTGCAGCGTTTCCAGTGCAGGGTTTCCAGTGGGGGTCTGGCACGGCTGGACTGTCCCCAGTGGGACATCCCCATCCTGGAGGTGCTGGGGTCCTGCTGCAGCATTGGGGCCGGAGGTCCCCAGGCCCCGCTGGGGCTGCGGAGGTGGGAAGGGGCTGCGGGCTCCCGGGAATCCCTCGCTGCCGCTTTCCAGCCGCTCCAGGCGAGAGGCTTTAATCTAATTACATGCTTTATTTGCGCCAATTTGTTTTTCAATCAATCTTGCTCAGCCAGAAGAAAGGAGGCTGCTGTGGGCTCATTTGCACCTTCTTGTTCCAAGGGAGAGGTTAATGGCCGTTATCCGCTGGGATCCGCGCTCCCGGCTCTCCCTCGGCGGCCTGGCCGACAGCTCCGGGAATCTTCTCCCGCAGACAGGCAGCGGGTTCCCGGAGTGGCACGGAGCAGCCCGGGATCTTTGGGACACGCCGATTGTGAGGCAGCGGGGTGCAGGCAGGGCTCGGGATGCAGGCAGGTCTCAGGATGCTCCTGCCAGGTGTTCCCAAGGAGCCGTGGCGTCCTGCAGGAAAGATTTTGTGTGTCCATTGCCAGGGGGTGCAGTGGGGTACCGGGGGAAGGTTTGAGTCTGCAGAGCACCAAAGCAAACAAACCAAAAAAGAGTGGAAATAACTCCTCCCGCTTTTCCTGCCCTGGCGGGGAGTGGCACAGCTCAGTGCCGTGGTGGCTGTGCCCGGCACAGGGCAGGGCTGGCCTCGGTGCCCCCCACACTCCTGTGCTGGTGCCAAGGGCTCCTCAGCCCTTGGAGACCAGGAGATGCTCTGGGGCCCAGCAGATGCCTCTGCCCTGACAGACGGGTCACAGACCCACCTCAGCTCATGGGACAAATCCCTGCCAGCTCCCAGGGACTGCTGCTCCCAGCGGGGAGGTGACCAGGGACAGACCACAGCCACTTGGTTAAATACAACCCGGTGCCAGAGGCTTGCTGTGCACCAGGGCTTGGCAGGGACCCTCTGGGGGCAGATCCAGGTCCCTGGAACCTCTGTCCACAGGCTGAGACTGCTTCAGACCTGGGGACCATCCTTTAGATAACACAACAGGCATAGCTGGAGCAGCCCAGCCCCAGCTCATCCCAGCTCCAAGACCTGACAGGGATGTGCCTCCCTATTCCAGCTCCTGGCCATGCTGGAGGGATGGCCAAGGCCACCCTGCTGGGGACACTGGCTGTCCTGCAGCTGGCCAGGAATGAAGGGCACTAATTTGCACGTGATAATTGCAGAGGGACTGGTTCAGGACAGCTGGGTCACAGCCAGGTGAGGGGAGAAGAGCCAGTTAGTGACAACAGACCCTGGTTTGTGATAACAGACCCCTGCTCCATTCAGTGGCCGGAGAGGGTGCAGCAAAGCACAGGAGAAGAGATCCCACCGCTCAAGTGAATCCTGGGAGGGATTCTCTGCCTTAGCTTTGCTGTTTTATTAAAGCTGCTTTACGTTACAGCAGCCAGCTCTGAGACAAGGAGTCCCAGGGGAGTGCAGCCCAAATTAAACTACAGCAGTGACCCCTCACAGTCACCGCCTGCTCTGTGAGCCAGACACTGCTGTCCTTGCGCTTGTCCCACAGGGATGATCCCATCCACGCTCCCTGGGAAAGGACAGGACTACTCCAGAGCATCCCCTCCCTCAGGACGTGTGGTCGGCCCAGGCCCAGAGCCAGAAGCTTGGAGCAAGCAGAGCTGGAGCTCTCCAAATGACTCTAACAGTCCTTCCCTGGGACTGATGGAGGAGATGGTAAAATAATTCTTCGGGATGGAAGCAAGGGGCAGCTTCAGTGCTGTGGGAAGTGAACCAGGAGTTCACGGTCATCACAGAGATCTCCAGAGGTCTGAGAGCCAAAGGCATCCCTGCCACAAGTGCTCCAGGCCAGCTCTGGCACAGGGCGATCCTGTCCTGTCCCGTCCCAGGGCTGGGCAGTGCTGCATTGCATTTTATCCCGCGTCACCTGGGAATGTGGCTCCCAACTGCCTTTGGGATGCTCTGGGGTAGCTCACAGAGATGTTTTCAGAAATGTTTGGGTCCATGTGCTTCTCCTCCAGGCCCCAGCCACAAGCTGAGGATGTGGGGTTGCTGCCTGTGAAAGGGGCTGGAAATTTCTTTCCAGAGTCTGGACAGCCTGGTGGAGCTCTCAGTCCCGTGGGGGACACGGGAGCAGGAAGCTCTGCAGAGCCGTGGAGCTGCACATCCCACAGGACTGCAGCAGTTCTTGGGAGCACCTGGAAGAGTTTTGTGGTTGTTGGATGGGCTCAGGGAGCCAGTCCAGGGCTGTGGTTATGGCAGGGAGGGTCTGGGCACAGACACAGCCAAGAGCTGGGATTCCCCAACTCCTGGTGAAGGCAGGGATCACTCAGGTCCAGCTTCAAAAAATATACAAAAATGCACCTTCCTGCCCCTGGGCACTCGTGGGGGACACTGAAATACAAACCCCATCCCTCAGGTGGGGACAGACCCTCCCCCTGCAGGGGCTGTTGGAAAGCCAGGAGCTGCAGCAATGTGCAGGTTTAGGGATGCCTGTGGAGAAGTTTAGCTGAGATTTATCCAGAGCCAGTGGGGACCTGGAAGCTGCCCTGTCCCCCACGGTCACTGCTGCTCACTCCCATCGGATGATTTGTGACCAGTAGCACTGGAGAAAGGGGCAGGAATCTGAAAGCTGTTCACCAGCAGCCTCCCCTTGCATTAGGGCAAATCAAAGCAGCCCCACTGATCTGCACTGACCCACTCTGGGGGTGTCTGGGACCCCAGGCTGACCCCAATCCCATTTTCTCCATCCTGTTCTCTCTGGTGAAGGAATCAGAGATTCAGGATTTGATATTTGGGGCTGCACCTTCATTCAGTGGCCCAGGCTGGTTGCACATTCCCCCCAAGTGACAACAAGAGATGGAGCACCCAGACCCCCACCCGCAGAGAGCACAACCCCTGGCAGGGAAGGCAGGAAAATGCCCTTCACCCCCAAGTGCTGAGGTCAGGGCTGGGGCTCCCCTCCTAAGCCACAACACCTCCGCCTTGGATCGCAGCCCACAAAGGTATTTAGGGCCCTACCTGGGGGAAATCAATAGGAATTTAGCCGCATAAATTAGGATTAGAAATCTGAATCCCCTTGGGGATCTAAGCCTTATATCTGCATTTCCAGTTAGGTACCCAGGCCAAGAAATGTGGCTTTAATCGCTCTATCATGTCAGAATCAAGGGGCCTTTAATTTCCGTTCCCGACATGTGGCTTTCGCAGCGGCTCAAAGCTGATTTTGGAACTGCAAGCGCAGCAAGAGGCGCCTGGTGCAGGGTCTTCCTTGCAACAGCACTCAGCACCCCCAGCCCTGCTGCCAGCCCCTCCTTCCTGCCCAGCCCTGGGAGCATCAGCGCTCCGGGAAGAGAGGGATCATTAACAAATCATGGGATGACACTCAGCACCCTGCAGCTCCCAGCCGCATCACAGTAACCCCAGACAACCCCCAAACCGAAGATGTTTAAACAGAAAAAATTCAACTTTCTGCAAAAAAAAAAAAAAAAAAAAAGAAATTAAGCAAAACAAAGAAGGTGTTTAGCTGTGAAAAGTCTCTGCCCAGCCAGAGAATTAGTTCTATCAAGGGGATGGGCTGAGCTGCAAAGCTGCTGAAGGCTGTGCTGACACGTTTTACTGAGCTGCGAGCGACACGAAGCAGCCGCCCGCCACCTGCTCCCTCTGTGAGCAAGCAGCTCCAGCGGCCTCTTCCCGGTGCCGTCCCGCTCTGTGTGTCCGGGGAACGCGGGCGGTTTGTGCTCTCCCCCAGCCCGGGGGAGCAGGAGGTCCCCGCCGAGGGCTGGGTGTGCTTTGGGCTTGTGGCTGGGGAACGGGGAAGGGAAGGACAGGGCAGGACAGGGCTGTGCTCAGGCAAAGCAGGGTCAGCCCTGGCTGGAGCTGGGTGTTTTGAGCCCCAGGCTGTCACCCTGGGAGAAGCAGAGGCTGTGGGTGCTGTGGGCATGGGGTGCTGCCCTGTAGGGTGTGGGGGACAGCTGAGTGCTGTCCCATCACCCCGCAGCCTCCCTGGCTGGCAAAGAGCCCCGGGGTGCATTCCCAGCAGGTCTGTCATCTCGGGCAGAGTGGAGCTGTCCTGGCACTGGTGCAGGGGTGGGGAGCTCAGCTGTGCTCAGGGATGTTTCTGTGGGGAGAGGTTGCTGAGGTGACTTGGGGTTGCTCTTGTGAGGGTTCTGGACTGGACTCCAGAGCAATGGTGTCTCTGATTGCTGTTTCTTGGCCTGGATCCCAGAAGCAGGGGTGCTGCGGGAGGATCTGCTCCAGGTGGGCTCTGCCAGCCTGGATGCTGGAGATCCCTTGTGGGGCTGAGCTATGAACGTGCAGGTGGGAGCTGCTGCCCACCCCAGTGCCCGGGGCCAGCTGCTGGCCAGCGTGTCCTGGATTTGGCCAGGGCAGGAGAGATCTGCAGCCAGAGCTTCCAAGCTTGTCCCTGCTCCGCTGTTCACTGCCCACCTGTCCTTGTGCCACCCCTTGTGCTGCCCAGGGGCTGAGGTGGGACAGCAGCAGTGAACATCCACAGAGCTGCAGGATTTCTGTGCCAGGACAACCATCACCAGGTTTATCACAACCTCACTGGTGTCCTGAGGACAGCAGCAGCCTGGGCACGGGGGTGGCACTTCTCCAGCCACGCTGGCGTGGCCGTGGGGCAGCGGGGACGTTGCCGGCAGTGGCCGGAGGGCACTGCCCACCCACTGCAGGGGCAGCAGCTCCCGGGGCAGGGCTCAGCGTCCCCGCGGGCTGCGGGGCCGGGGCCGTGCCAGGGGCCGTGCCAGGGGCCGTGCCAGGGGCCGTGCCAGGCTCTGCCGGGCCCTGCTCCGGCCGGGCCGGGCCAGCGTGTCCCAGCAGTGGGGGCCCATTCGAAACGAAACGTTCCTACTGGGGTATTTTATTTGCACACTTCAGTAGAGTGGACACCAAAAGGCTTTGCTAATGCTTCATGGGCTGCTAATTTCCTCTCTGACCCGCATTGTGGCGGGCTGACCCCGGCCCGAATCTGCCGGCAATGAATGCCAAAGGCTGACACCGGCCCGGGTTAGGGGTGACAATGGGGCCTCTGTGGGCTCCGGGCGGGCTCCAGTCGGGAGCTGGAGAACAGGGAGAATTTGTGTGGCTCTCAAAAGCTCTGGGTGGCACAATAAGGGAGGCCCCCGGGGTCTCCCAGGAAGACAGAGCGGCCCGGGGAAGCCGGGCCGGGGGAGGCGGGCGGGAGGGAGGATGGGCTCCTTTGTGAGCAGCTTTCTTTAGAAAGGAAGGGCTTTCTCAATGCCCCCGCAGACGACCCAATCGGGCTCTGGCAGATGGATATCACAGGCACGCTGCTTATTCACGGCAGGCTGCAGCTTTGAGCCGTCCTCCCTTCCCCCAGCCCTTTCTTCATTTTAAGGCTGATTTGTTTTGTTAATGTTTTCTTGCCCTCCCCCTCTCTGCGTGCAGATTGTGACTCATACTGCAAAGCCTCCAAGGGGAAGCTGAAGATCAACATGAAGAAGTACTGTAAGAAAGACTATGGTGAGTGTCCCCTGGCCGAGGGAGGAGCGGTGCCGGCGGGATGCGGGGCAGGAGCATCCCCTCAGGGTGTCCCACAGCCCACCCAGCCCAGGTGTGTCCCAGCCACAGCCCGTGCTGAGATGTGAGCAATTCTGGGAATGGTTTTTGCCAGGTTTGGAGAGGCAGCCCGGGGCAGCGATGCTTGGTGGAGCAGTGTGTCACTTGGGGAATTGGGATGAGCACCCTGTGGACCCTGGTTTGGGGGTTTTCTCAGCATCTGCAGGAGACTCATCTTTTGCAAGTGTTTTCCAGTGTCTTCTGGGTTAGGATGACACCGTGTCCCCTCTCCTCTCACTGGGCTGTTATGTGCCACAGCTTTTCAAGGTTGTCCTTTGCTGTGGGGATGAGCAGCAAGCAGTTCCCTGTCACCTGGATCCAATCCCCCTGTAATTCCCAGGCGACTTCAGAGGGTGGTGCAGCCCTGGGACAAGCCAGGAGACTCTGGAATCCTTGCTGGTACTCAAGGCCCGGGGAATCCTTCCACAGCTCTGCCTCAGAGCAGCGGCTCAGAGCAGGCTCATCCCGAACTCCCTCAGCACCTCTCTGCTCCTGGGATTGTTTCTAGTGTGGGTCTATGCAGGACAAATGCAGAGTGACCCCAGGAGGAGCCGGCCAAGGGATGCTCCACATTGGTTTTGTGCTCTGGCACCTCCCTGTGAGCTCAGGGGACAGAGGAGGGCTTGGAGGCAAAGGTTTTATTTGTATTCCCATTAATTATCCATGGGGCAAAATGGATAATGAGCATCCTTGGCAAGGGTGAGCTGGGGTGTGATCGTGGTCCCTGTCCAGCAAGGCCATGCTTGTAGGAGCTGCTGGAGGTTCATCAGGTGCTGGGAAGGTCCAAGAAATGGCTTTTCCCTTGGACAAAAGAGTTTAATGGCACATGAGAAGCTGCTGGGAGTTTGTTCAGGTTATGTACGGGGTTATTAAGGACAGGAGTGAGGCTGAGCCCAGCTCATGAAGCCGTGGGGTTTTCCTGTGGCTGGATTCTCTGCTGGCTGATAAGATGCACTTTTCCCACATGTGGATGTGCATCCCTTCATTTTCCTGCCTGGCTTCTCCGGAATCTCCTGGGGAATGAGCTCTCAAAAGGGGAGCGAGGGTGGCTCAAGAGGTGTCTCAGGCACGAGATACTCCCAGAGCAATGAATAGGGAGGAGATGCCGCTGGAGCAGTGATTAGGGGAGCTGAAGGAGCTTTTCCCCTCTCTTTTCTCACTCAGCATCACTTCTGCAGCTTCACGAGTGAGCCAGAGCCGTTTGCTGGGGCTGGCTCAGGTGAGGGGTTCAGACTGTCCCAGTGCTGGAGCTGGGGTGCTCCCACCCGACCCTCCTGGCCATGGAAGGGTCCCCCACGGCCCCAGCCAGCCCCACAGCCACGGCAAATTTGCTTTTTGGAGGACAAACCATGGCGGTGAGGCAGCGGGGTGAGCGATGCCGGGGCAGCCCAAGCTTTCACCAGGGCCAGGGAGGGAAGAAAGGGTTGAAAAGGTGCAGGGAGGGATAATAAAGACTTCGGGACTGACACCCCAGCAGGAAGCCAATTAGGAGGCTCTTTTCCTCACCGTTCTGCTGGCATCGCTGGGCTGAATGTCCTAAAAGGCCCTAATTAGCTTGAACAGAGTTCCTTCTCCCGCGGGCTCAATCGGGAGCTATCATCCGCCCCGCGCTCCTCAATGGGGCTTTTTAGCTCCCCGCTTCATTCAGCTTTTCAAAGGGGATATTTTCCCTTATTTATTTTTCGTATCTGTTTGTTTTTGTCGGGTTTGTGGTTTTTTTTCTTTTTATTTTAATTTAGGCTTTTTTTCCCTGCGAGATGGGTTTGGGTGCAAATATTTGGAGAGAAACAGGACGCGGGGAGGGCAGGCTGGGAGATTCAGGCAGGGGGGGAGGCAGGAACAGAGGCAGAAAAGCTTTTTCTGGGTTTATTTGGCTGCGTGGGGGAGCGCAGGGTCACTCGGCTCCCAGAAAAGCGGGGAGAGAGGAGGGGATTGCAGGGGTGGGGGCAGTTAAATCCCGGGGAAGCAGAAGGGATCCCTGCTGAACGCACGGAAGGTGGAGATTCCCAAAAGGAGAGGGGATTATTTGGTGAGAGCAGGTGATGCTGATCCAGGTGATGCGGGAAAATCCTTTACTCCCTCAGGTGCCACATTTTCAGCCCGATTTTGGGGCTTTTTCCATTCTCTGTGGGGTGTGACTGTGGTAAGGGAAACCTGGAGCTTTTAAATCTCCCTTTTGGCCCGATTCTGAGCTCCCCGTGCTGCAGCAGGGCCCGATCCTGCCCGGATGATGCTGGGACGTTTTTGTACCAGCACTGTGGTCCCAGGCATCGCCCCCATGCCGGCCCTGGGTCCCCATCCCAGCACTGGGGAGGGAATGGGGGTGAGGAACAGAATCCTCATCCGAAAGGTGAGATCATCTGCTCACTTTGCCCTTTCTTGGAAAAAAAAAGTAAAAAAATCCTTCCTTCAGCAGAGCCTTCTCTTAGTCACCCCCTTTGTCGAGAGGAGCTTGGCAGGGGCTGCTGGAAAAAAGCAAAACGTGTTTTCAAAAGGCAGCTTGAAAAGAGGGAGGGAGGGGGGAGAAAAAACCTGAATCCCCAAAAACACCCAAGGCAGGGGGGAAGCACCGAGCCCGGCACTCAGAGCCCCTTCCACTGCCCAGGAAGGTGGAGAAATCCCATTCCCGGAGCTGAGCGATCCCTGCTGCAGCCACGTGCTGGGGGAGAGCCGGGGCAGTGAGGGGTCCCCCAGCACCAGGGCACACCCAGGCTGGCCGGGATTAGGGATCATAAATCTCCAATATTAAACCGGTAGGAAATTGGCAACTGGAGCGAGGCAAAGCCGCCGCCAAATAAATTGAAAACTGAAAAAAGGGGGAAAAAAAAAATCCCATTTTAACTCTTTGCTCCAGCGAGGAGCCAGCCCTTTACATTCCCAAACCCAGATGGTGTCGGGGTCACCTTTTGCTGCTGGTTGGAATAAAATCCACATGGACTCCACTCCACTTGTGCAGTGAGAGGGGAGCCAAGCCTTTGGAAAGCCCTGCCTTGGACTGGGACATCTGGGCCTGCCACCGCTGTCCCCAGCACCCCCTGCCACCTGGCCAAATTAAACACCCTCAAACCGCTCTGTTCCCACTGCCCCTCCTCGGGATCTTTCCCAGGGGCCAGCACAGCGATGCCCCCCAGATTTCCAGCTCCCACGGACAGGTCTGTGCATGGGATATTCTGGGATTCCACAGTTGGATGCACAGATTTGGCCCTGCAGCCCAGCCCTGAGTCAGCCTTAGCAGGGGAAGCCTTGAACTCAGGAGATTTATCACAAACCCCAAATGTAAATTAAAAAAAGAATTAAATAATTAGGTTTTCCCCAGCCTCCCTCTTTTCATGGCAACCTCAGGAGTTTCAGGGCCCTGACTCATGATCTCTGAATGCTGTGAGGCGCTGCTTTGCTTTCAGCCTTCAGCAGCTGCCCTCAAACGTTGTTTTGAGGCTTTGGGCTGGGTTTTGTTTTCATTAACATCAAACCATCCCTCCCTGGGCTTTCATCTCCAGCTTCCAGCCTTTGGGGCTTTCTTGTGGCTGGAGGCTCCCAGCCAGGCCTCGAGGAGCCAGGAGCATCCCTGAGCTCCGGGGATGCAGGAGGGGACCAGGGACCCTCTGTCCCCTCCCACAGCCCAGGGACCACTCGGTCACCCTCTTCTTGCACAGAACCATAATGTGGTGAGGCGGGGAAGGCACCATCCAGGTGGGGTTTGTGGTTCAGGAGAGTCAGGTGGGATGTGGTTCTTGGGGCAGCCCCTGCCCTCACCAGGACCCAGCCATCCCCCAGCTGTTCCCCAGCTCCCCAGGCCCTTTTTCTGCCAGAGCAGGGTGCAGGGAAGTGAACCTGGAGAAAAATCCCTGGATCTCTGGGAGTGCCTGGGGTGCAGCAGCCCCAGATTTCCCCCAGGGCTCGGCTGCCCAAAGTTTGCAAAGCTCGGGGAGGAGCAGCCCCGAGGCACCAGCAGGGTCAGGAGCTGGACTGGATCCCCTCCTCGCTGAAACCAGTGTCACCAGCATGGACAGGGCCCATCCTCACTGGAACCAGTGTCACCAGCCTGGACAGGGCCCATCCTCACTGGAACCAGTGTCACCAGCCCCAGCTGGAGCTGTGGAAGCTGCAGCCCCTTTGGTTTTGTTCTGCTCCAGGACAGCACTTGCTCCCAGGGGACCAGAGCAAGGGGAGCACCATCCCCATGAGTAACCATCATCCCTCATCACATCCTTCCATCTGCTGCCTCAGGGGTGTTCCCAGGGATGTTTTTCCAGGGATGCAGAGACCAGGACAGTCCTGAGCGCAGGGGTTCAATGGGAACATCAGCCAAGTGAGAGCAGTTCACCTCAAAGCCAAGCTTTGTCCCAGGAGGTGGCAGGTGAAGGACAACCAAGCCCCAAAGCCAGCTTTGGACTGGGGGGGCACAGCTGAGCCCTCACCCCAAATCAGGAAGGGACTAAAACCTCCTCCATGAGAAGGCAGCCTTTAAATCCCAGAGGAGCCAGCTTAGGTGCTTCCAAAAATTCATCCTGGCCCATTTCTGCCTCTCTGCACATCCTGTGTCCCCTGGGAGATGCTGGAGGTGCTGATCCCAGCCCATCTCTGAAATACCCAGGCAAACACCACTGGAGCTGGGCTCCAAAACCTGGCTCAGGAGGAACTGGATGTGAAGCTCTGGGCAGAAATCTGGCTGTCAGGGCAGGCAGCTGTGGCTGCACCAGCCAAGCCTTCCTCAAAGCTTTCACTCCTTCCACTTCATTAATAAAAAGGGAAAAAATAAGAGACGGGGGCCTTGACATAAAAAAAAATACAGACTGTGTGTTTTAGAGCAGAGTTTCCTGTAACCACCTCTCTCCGGTTCCTTTTCATTCATTTTCTCCATTTTGTCAGTGTGGACCCAGGCGGGTCAAAGGTTTAAGCTTTTTTGGAAAGATTTGTTTCCAAAAAATAAAAATTGGCTACTCCTCACATTTTGTTACCTTCACACCAGACAGGGAAATACACGGTCAGAGCTGAGGGTTGTTTTTTTTCCCTTTTTTCCCTTTTTTTTTAATGAAAGCATCTGGCCTCCATGACATGCTCTGAAAAAAAATACCCCATATATTTTGCAATGTGTTAAAAAGCTGTGCTGGGCTGCAGAGCTCTGCTTCCTCCCAGAGCCTGGAATCACTGGGGTTTAGAGACAGGGGGATGCTCCTCCACCACCAGCCCAGGAGGGGAAACTGTTACAAGGCAAATGGGAGAGTTTTCCCCGGGGTTTTTGGGAGTTTCTTCTCCCTCTGTTCATTTATACAAACAAGATTGGCCCTGCTGGGGCTCAGCCAGGCAGCTGAGCCGGGCAGGTGAATGGGCAGGGGTTTACAGCTCCCAGGGCATGGAGGGAAGAGTGGGGAAAATCTCAAGGATTTGGCTGAAAAAGCCCTTTGTGGTTGTGCTGCAGCAGCCTGGGCAGAGCCTGGCCCCTGCCTGCTCTCCCAGCCAGGCCATCCTCACCTGGGGTTTCCCTCTGTGTCTGCTGGGGGGGATTCCTCATCCCACAGCTGGCACACAAACCCAGCAGGGCTGGGCAGGCCCTGCCTGGGGAAGGTGTTTTCCTGGAAGCTGATTTTAGCCCTGCTCCGGGAAGGAGCAAGGAGGGCTGAGGTTTCCTCCGTCCCTGGCTACAGAGGAAGTTACACAGCATCAGCCACGGCCTTGGAAAACATCATCATCACCATCAACCACCATCACCACCTTGTGTAGGGATCACGGTTTTCCTCCCACCTCAGTCTTGCTGTGGGAGCTGCTGGTCTCTGCCAGGAGATCTCCTTGGAGCCCAGTGCTGCCGTCCAGCACTTGCAGAGATGCTCCAGTGGCTCTGCCAGGCACAGAGCTGGAGAGCATCTCCCAAGCCTGTGGTGGTGTTGGAAGCTTTGCTGAGACCCTCGGATGCAGCACTGGCTGCTGCTGCTCATGGGGGTGGCCTGGGGACAGAGTTCTGGGGCACCACAACCTTTGGCTGCTGTGCCCCAGCCTGGGCTCTGGAGACAAACTCCCTCTTCCTCACACGTTAGGTAAGGCTTGAAGTTCATTTTCTCCTCACCAGCTCAAACAGTGACACCTTTTCCTCTCTTGCCTCGTGTGTTGTTTTTTTCCAGCTGTCCAGATCCACATCCTGAAGGCGGAGAAGAACGCGGACTGGTGGAAGTTCACGGTGAACATCATCTCCGTCTACAAACAAGGCAGCAACCGGATCCGGCGCGGGGACCAGACCCTGTGGATCCACTCCAAGGACATAGCCTGCAAGTGCCCCAAAATCAAGCCCATGAAGAAGTATTTGCTGCTGGGCAACAACGAGGACTCTCCCGACCAGAGCGGCATCATTGCGGACAAAACCAGCCTGGTGATCCAGTGGCGGGACACGTGGGCCCGGCGGCTCCGGAAGTTCCAGCAGCGGGAGAAGAAGGGGAAGTGTAAGAAAGCCTAAAGGAGGAGGAGAGGGAGAGACTGACTGTGCATGCTGCTTTGTGTAGAGCTGGGGCGGGCAGGGACTGGCTGCCAGGGCGGGCTGGGGGGGACAGGGACCACGGCTGGGGGGTGCTGGGCTTGCACCTCGTATTCCAGGGAAGACAAAACCCAACAGGACCCAACAGGACCCAGCAAAACAGATCACACACACGGACAGAACCCACGAGTGGGGTGCGGGCGTGCGGCACCCGGGGCCCCCCCGCTCCCTCCTGCCCGGCTGCTGAAGAACTCAGAGACACCAAACTGCCTTCCAGCTGCCAACATCTGCTGCCTCCAAAGCACGGCATGGGCACGTCTACCCTGCAAGAAACTAATCAACAGCACCGCTGGAAATTAACTCCCCATCCCCAAAATATGTGTTTGCAACTTAGGCTGACCGAGACAGTTCTTGTAGAGGAAACTAAACCGAGACTTTTGCTGAGGACAGACCCGAGGATCGGCGGACGGGGCCTTGGAGGGCTTTGGTATCCGACAGCCTTGGCCACCACCCACTGATGGTGCCTGGGGCAGCCGGGGTCTCCAGCTATGATGATGCTCTGGGTCCACTTTAGGCACAGCCAAGAGGGGACAGCACTGGCCGGTGATTTCCTGCTGTGCATAACTCTGGGAATGGCTCCGTGCTCAGCCCCTGACCCTGAGGACACTGCCCCCACCACACTGAAGGAGTGTGAGCCCACTGGGGCCCTGTCCCCCCCCAGCCACCCATTCACAGGCAAGGAATCATAACCAGGATCCCCAAGGAAACACCCAGACCCGACAGAAAATGAGTTGGCATCCAGTTCCCAGAAGTGCCCTGGAAGACCCTGCCAGTCTCAGCTCCTGAGTCTCCACTGCGGCTCAGTCCCCTCTGCTGCTGTCAGCACACCAGGAGGCCTCAGATGGTGGAAAATCCCTGCAGGTGACACCAAGGTCCTGGCTGGCCACTGTCTCTCTCCCAAACTCGGGCAGCTCTCCCAGACCCACACCAGCTCTGCCCTCGCTCCCTCTGGAGCTGCAGCTCCCCGGTATCCCTGCAAAAAGTCCTGGAGACAAGGAGGGGAGCAGGAGGTGCCAGGGATGTCCCCATGGGCAGCGGGGTCAGTGCAGAGCTCTGAGGCTTGGCCGGGGAAGAGCCCGCACAGAGCAGTGCCCAGGGAGGGGGTCTCAGCCAGGAGCAAGGTGTGGCCCCCCTGGAGCTCTGCTCCTCCTGCCGGGGGGGCACACAGCCACTCCAAAATCCCCAATTTCCCGTCACTGATGCACTGAGCACAGTGCAGGCTGCCTCGCCTCAGACTGGAGCATCCTCCCCTGGGGCACCCTGCGGGCAGGACTGGCTCTGCAGTTGTCACCCCCTGCCACACCAGCCCCTGGGGAACGGGGATATCGGATTCCACGCCGTCCATAGAGACCGGGAATGGCTGGGGCAGGAAGGCAGGGAGGGCAGGACGGGTACCTGGAGGAGAAGCAAACATTAGTCGCTATGAAAAACAAAACCTCCCAGATATTTTTCCTTTTAGGAAACTTGGAAACATCTCTTTTATGACATTTTCCAGTGGTTTTGCCTTGTTTTATAGCAATTGACAATATTTATATAATGACATAAACCACCATAAAGCAGGGCAGCCATGTAAATAGGTGCAAAGAGGAGGCTCCCAGGGCTGCTGGAGACACTGCCCGGAGGGACCCCGCTCTGCTGAGCCTCCCCTGCCACCACAAGGCCCCCAAAATTAATCTGGGTATTAGGAGAAAAATCCCACCCTGGACATCAAGCAAATCCCCCACCCCAAGTCTGCGTTTTCTCCCCTTTCCCAAAATGGACTTGGTTTTCCTTATCTCGGAGCTCAAGGAGAGCAGACGGTTTTGCAGCCAAGGGAAGTGAAGCCACCAACTTTTGAAGGATAAAATCTGACCTCAAGTGTCTAAATGGAGGCTTAAAGCCCCAAAACGGGACTTGGATGCTCTCCTGCAGCCAATGCCAGCTGCTGCCAGGGAACCGCAGAGCTGGAGACAGCACATCCCCAGGTAGCCGGGATGTCCCCACCCTCTGGAGACCTTCAAATGGTGCCTAAAGTAACAGGATCCAGCCCAAAGCCAGTTCTCCCCCCGGAGAGCAGCAAGGAAAGGCCAGGGGACGTGGGGATGTGGGGACGTGGGGATGTGGGGACGTGGGGACTGCCCATGGCACACCTGGACACCCAGTGCTCACTCCCGGTGTCCACTCTTGGCAGCAGAGCCGCCCTCCCCAGCACAGCCTGGACACCCCAACCCCCCCAGGGACAGCCTCCAGCCCCCTCCCTGCTCCCACCGGCCTCGGAGGCTGCAGAAGAGCCCCCACCCGCTCCTCCCACGGCCAGACCCCTCCGGGCACTGGCACAGCCTGGGGACTCGGAAGGAAATGAGTTGGCACAAGAGCCCGGATCCTGCCACGGAGGGAAGTCCCCAGCCCTGTCCCACCAGGACCTGTCCCTTCATCCCTGCTGGAGTTCTGTGCTTCCCAGTCAGACCAGGCAAACCCCCTCACTCCATCCCAGTGCCCTTCGTGTGCTCCCAGTAACCCTGACCTGCAGGAGCTGCTGCTGGAACTGGTGGAACTGGAACAGCCTCTGCTGGGAGGGCAGAGCAGCCTCATTTCAGGGTCCAGAGGTGCAGCTCTTCCCTGCAGCCACCCCTGCTCCAGGACAGCTCCAGGACAGCTCCAGGACGGCTCTGCCAGGTCACCCAGAGGGACAAGGTGCCCCCCTAAACACCTGCACGGCCGGGGAGCAGCTCTGGGGGACCACCCCCGTTCTGACCAGCGAAGAGCCCAGCGCCCACCCATCGCCCTGGGGACAGGAGTGGGGACCCCAAGGACAGCAGGGTGGCCGGGAAGGGGCTGTGGTGCCTTCAGAGAGGCTTCGGAGAGCAGCTGAAATGCCAAAACAATCATCACTGACCGTAGCACCCGACAGAAGTCGCTTGGTCTCGTTTCTGTTCGTTCCGTCGTGCCCGTGCCCCTCCCCGCCCCCGCCTCATCCCCTCACAAACCTGTGTTCGTTTTGGGGTTGTTTTTTTGTTGATTTTTTTTTTTATTATTATTTCTGTTAATATCTTGAACTGTAAATGTTGTTTAGTTATGACCATGGCAGACTGCTTTGGGCGATGTTTCTTTACAATGCATACTAATATATTATGGTTATTATATATGAATATATTTAATGACACGTGAAAAAGTTGTGGATTTTCTTATTGTTTTCCTGAGTTCTTTTTTTTTCCTTTTTTTTCCCCCTTTGTTTGTTTGTTCGTTAGATTGGCTGTAATTGACCCGAAGGAGCTTGTAACTGTTCAGCACCCCCTCGGTAGGACTAAAGTCAGAAGCCAGTTGAATAAACTCTTGTAAACTGTAAACACCTCCAGCAATTTCTGCTTCTTCCCACCCCGTTGGTCGGTGAACCTGTGGCACAAGGCCCTGGGCGAGGAAGTGCTGGTGTCCCCTTGTCCCCTGCAGCCCCTGGCTCTGTCCCTTGGCAGGGATGAGGTGGCACAGCAATTTCTGACCGTCAGTCCCAGCCCTGTCCCTGCCCAGCACCCCCAGGCAGCGGCCACGTGCTGGGGACAGCGGGGTCACCCCGGCTGGGTGGGATGGGGGGTCCCCAGCAGCCCCTGAGGGCTCAGCTGTGCCCAGAGCTGGGGGACAGGCGTGGGGACAGGGGACAGCTGAAGTGTGGAGGCAGGAAAGCTCCAGCCCCGCTGTGGACCCGTTTCTGTCCCCTCCAGAGGCTGCTCAGCAGCGCTGGCCCGTCCTGCCCGTCCGCTGCAGGGCTCGGGGCTCCATCAGCTCCACCCCAGGGGCTGTGGGGCCAGGCAAGGGCTGCTGGCACCGACAGCACGGAGAGCTGGAGGTGGGGGGGAACTGAGGCAGCAAAACACTTCCAGGGACAAAAGTGCAGGCAAAAGGCGCTGCCAAGTGCCGGGGGTCAGCCCGGCTGACCTGAGCCTTCAGCATCGCTGGGAATTTATGAATCCAAAACCACCCCGGGGGTCGGAAATGTCAGATCTTTATTGCAGAGACAAATGGGTCACAAGTGCCAACCCTCTGCTCTGAGGGGCAAATGGGCTTCCCAGATTGCAGGTGGCCACTTGTCCAAAGGTGATGTGGTGGCTCTGGAAAGAGGGGGATGAGGCTTTTCCCACGGAGGGCTGGACCTGGAGTGGTTTTCCCAGCCTGGTCCCACCAGGCAGTGGGGGAGAGGAGCCATCCACACACCGAGCTCACACCAGGAATCAGGGAATGTGAAAATGCCCAGCAGCCTTCCAAGATGATCCCTGGCCTCGTGTAGGAGGTGAGGATTTTTCCCAGGGCACTGGGACATCCAAGCGCCTGGAGCACGCACCAGACCTGCCCCAGCACTCGGGGTTTTGATGGAACTACAGCTGGAAGCAGCTGAACTCCTGAGCACGTCCCCCAGGAGAGAAACGGAGGAGGTGGCAGGGAAGGAGAAGCCTGGGATGTCTCTGGGCACATTCCAGGAAGATCTTTGCTTGGATAAGCCACTCCAGGTTGGCTTCTCCAACGCCACTGCTCAGAGCCAAACCCCAGCGTCTCTCGTATTTTAACCTTCCTTTTCTTTAGTGGGGCAGGGAGACAGAAAAGCTTCCCTGCACACAGCAGAGCGCTGCCAAATCCACTGCTTTTTAATAAAACTCCTCACCCACACGACACATTAAATGTTACCTAAAGGGCAAGGCTCAGAACCTCTTCGTTCGCCAGCACAACGAGCAAACCCTGGTGTTCCCACCCTTCCCAGGCGCTCACAGGAAAAATGTGCTGGAGGGCCCAGTGGGTCAGAAAGTGCCTTCGAAAGCCTCAGGCAGGACAAAGTCCCTGTGGAGCTGATCAGGATGAGTTCCACGTCCACCCTGCGTGTCCTGGGAATCCAAACAAAGCCGTCATTCCCTCCATAACTGACAGTTTTAATTAAAAGCCCAGACCCGTGGTCTCATCTGAGCAAGGCCCTGCTGCTCTCCCGCTGTCACTGAAGATCCACGGAGCTGCTCCAGAGCTGGGAGTGAAATCCTGCTCTGGGCTCGGAGGCTGCTGCTGAGGAACAGCTCCAGGAGCATTCCCAGTGTCGCTCCCTCTGCAGAGCTGCAGGAATGCACAGGTTTGGAACCCCTCTCCAAAGCCTTTCCTTGGTTCCAGATGGAGCAGCCCAGCTTAAAGCTCCGGTTCTAATCTGACATCAACAATGAACTCATCAAACCCCTGCCGTGTCCTCTTGAAAACCAGAGACCATCAAAGCTCCTCTGTTTGCCCCTCCCCTCCTCTGACAGCCACGAGGTGAAGCCTCTCTCCAAGAAAACTGACCAGGCACAACCTGGCCTGGACTTGTAAAGGCTTCAAGGATTTTCTCCATGGAAAGACTTGGAAGGCTCCAGAGCAGCTCCAACCTCCAGCTTCCTCCAGCTCCGAGTGCTGAGGACAGGCTGGGCACGGGCACAGAGCCCTGGCTGAAGCTGGAGGGGGCACAAAGGATCTCTGGGCCTTTTTCTCCACCAAGCTCCTCTCTCCCCTTCCCTGTGCCCCTCCCAGGAGCACAAAGACAGGGAAATGCTCTCTGGATCCAGGGGACGGCTCCCACGGCTGCAGGACACGGCACCACCCATGACAGGTGAAGAAGAGAAGCTGTGGATCCCTGGGAATGTTCAAGGTTAGGCTGGATGGGGCTTGGAACAACCTGGGACAGTGGGAGGTGTCCCTGCCCATGGCAGGGGTGGCACTGGATGAGCTTTAAGGTCCTTCCCATCCAAACCATTCCAGGATTCTGTGTATTCCATGTATCATAACACACACAAAGTCTGACAGAAATTGCTTATTTCCTTCTCCAAACCAGCTCTTAGGATGTGGCAGCGTTGGATAAATCATTCACAGACAACACAAGAGAGTAGGAAACAATAAAACCCCAGGCAGAGAACCTGTGTATAAATGGATCAGCTTTAATCAGTATTTATTGCTTGCTCTGTTAATCCTGAAATCAAACTGGCATGTGTAACAAAATAATTATTCTCTTGGCCAGAAGCAAACATTTAATACTTCTTTTCCATTAGTTTCGAAATAGGTAATCCTTCCCCTCAGCTGCAGAAGTGTGTCAGAAGTTGTCAAAGGAAGAGGCAGAGCTCAGTTAGGACGTTAATTCTGGTGCATCTCCCGAGGCCAGGCTGGCAGAGCCCCGGGGCAGCACACGGGGGCAAAGCTCTGCACCCTCACAGGCTGGGCTGAGTCCTGCTGCTGTGCAGCTCCCATCCCTGGAGACCAGAAACTCACCAATAACTATCCCTGGAGATCAATAACTCACCAATAACTATCCCTGGAGATCAATAACTCACCAATACCTCCCCCCAAGGGCTGAGCTCTGACCCAGTCACCAGTGGGTTCTGTGCAGCCCACGGGGGTCCTGCAGGGCTGTCATTTCCCATCCTGTGAGAATCCAGATGCAGTCATTCCCCAAGACTGTTCCTTGAAAACCCTGGAGCATTTTCTCTCTGGAGGAGGGATCCCGAAGCAGGGGAGCGCTGCTGTTCTCCAAAGCACTCCTGGATTTCGGTGTTTGAAGCCCCTGGGATGTCTGAGCTCAGCAAAGTGGGCAGGGCAGCAGCACCAGCGTGTCCTCAGATGCAGATGCAGGAGAGATGGGTCCATCCTACAGCTGCAGCTGCCTGAGTGCCAGAGGAAGGTGGGAAGAGTGGGATGAAATCCTCTTTTCCCACTGAAATCCTCCAGATCCCACAGAGCTCCTCAGCTGCGCTCCAAGGAGAGCAGATGTCTGGCGGATGCTGCTTCAGTCTGCTGCTGTGGAGTTGATTCCCAGCTGTGGGGTTGATTCCCAGCTGTGGGGTTGATTCCCAGCACAGAGGGTCCCTGCAGGCAGAGGGGCCCTCCCTGGAGCCCTGGTGCTCCGTGGGATCGGGGTTAATGCGTCGGCCAGAGCGCGACCACGGCGATGGCGATGAGCAGCAGCACGATCACCACCAGCATCCCTGCCGGAGACAGAACAAGGTTCAGGCTGCTGCCTTCATCATTTACAAATGGTTTTCTGGGATTAAATTCCTCCTCCCTGATTCCCCCTGCTCACCCCTGACAGGCCCTGCGCTCTGGTGACCTGAGCAGAGACCTGCACCCAAATCCCACGTTGGCAGAGCAGCTCCTTCCTTCCTGACCCTTCAAATCAAGATTTTCCAGCAGTGGGGTATCTTCCTACCTGAACATCTGCCATGGAAACATTAAGGGATGTGTTTAACTCCCAGCCAGGCCAGTTCAGCTTTGCTAGAATCCCTCTGTACCATCCCGCTGGGGCAAAGGATTATTCAGGAGGAAATCTGAATTGCACCAGGAAATTGTTTCCAACACAAAGTACTCCTGCTTTCAGACAGAACTCTGTGCAGAGCTGGGCTCTCAGGCATGTACCTGACTTGGGAAAACAGGGATCATCCAGCTCTGGAGAGAACCCCACAGTGCTCTGCCCCCCCTCTGCCTGTGGCTCTGTGTGCCCCAAAACCCACTGGATCCCTGCAGAACTCAATGACAAACGAGATCTTAAAAAATGAGATCCCCTCCCTTCTCAACTCCCCATTTCTCTGGGGGAACTCTCCCCTTTCTCTCCCATTTTTTAGAGGAAAGAAATAAATGTTTTAGTGAGAATATCCTGGATCCACCTCCCAAACCACCCCCAAGAAACAAACTCCTCACCCAGCTGGATCACCGTGCTGGGCACTGGCATCACACCCATGGGCATGGCCTGGGCTTAAATGATCTTTTAATTAAGAGGCTTTAATGTGTGTTCAATATCTGCTCCGTGCTGTCTCCCTGCCCGAGCTGAGGGAACACAGAGGGTTCCAGGAGCGGAAAACCTGTCCCTTCCTCTGCTCTGCTCACAGAGGACGATTACTCAACCACTTACAGTATTTACAAGGCCAGCTCATGGCAATTAAAAAAGGATGTATTAAAATAAACTCCTCTTTCCAAGCTGGAAAAGGATATTAGACACTGCTTTTTGTAAATAGTGTCATGTTTTCTGTGCAGAAACTGCTTCTCTGCCAGGGGGCCAGGATTTTTTTTCCAGAGAAATAAGAGTTGCCACCAACAGCATTTTTTTCTCTTATGCTCAGCTGAAACCATTTGTTATCCCACCCATCCCTGCCCTCTGGCACTGGGATGCCATTCCCTGTGTCCTGTCCCTCCATCCCTTGTCCCCAGTCCCTCTCCAGCTCTCCTGGAGCCCCTTTAGGCCCTGCAAGGGGCTCTGAGCTCTCCCTGGAGCCTTCTCTTCTCCAGGCTGAACAGCCACAACTTTCTCACCCTTTTAGTCTCATATTTTTTACACCTTAATATACATTTTGGAGTTTTCAACAGAGCCAGAAGCAAATAATTTGCCTAAACAGGGAAGAAGTCAGATCTGACAAAGCTGCCACATTCCAATTCTCTGTTATGTTTTGCACTGGAGGGAGAAGTTTTAGAGGGTGCAAATCCTTCGCACGGTTTCAGCCTCACAGAGTTTATGGACTCCAGCAATTAAGAGACAACCGAGATCAGCTGCTTGGAAAATACTCCACAGGTGTGAATTAGTAATGATACGGAGCCGAGTTAATGGGGTGTAATTATTCTTTCACAAGTCCCAAGAAAAACTGCACATAAACCCCAAATGATTCCCCAGCAGGAAGAGGGGAAGGTGGGGGACTAGTAAAGGATTGCTAATGGGCAGTGCTGAGTGAGGGAACTGCAGGGCACGCTCAGGGCAGGGAGAGAGGGGCAGCAAAATGAAATAAAGCTCGTTTTATTCCTGGAACAAGGCTGGCATTAAAAACCTGCAGCCACAGAGCAGTGGCCAGGCGCTGTCCTCGTCCCAGGCGAGGTGGGAGCAGCAGAGCCGATCCCAGGGACACCAGAGCAGGAGCACAGGGACTGCCCTCAGCACACACATCTCACAGCACCTCTTGCATGATAGAGACCAGATGTTCCACACATTGCTCGCCCCTGCACCACAGAACAGCAGATCAGAAGGATCTGAAGGTTTAAAACCTGGGTGTTTCATGTGCTTTCCCCACAAAAGCTGTGGATAGGATCTGACAGGAATTCTGCATTCTGGGGTCCATGCCTGCTTTGCCTTTTTTTGCTCAAATTCTATGAAATATAAATATTCCCCTTGACAAGAAACCCCCGAAGAGAAGTTCAGGAATCAAAGCCGTTCTTAAAGTCAACAGGAGTCGGAAGAGAACAAAGAAAAGATTCTCGTGCAAAGGAAAACAGTGACAGGAATACAAATCCAAACTGCATCTCCCAGGGAAAGGTGGGAAGCAGGAATCCATGTGCAATTACAGAGCAAGTAATTAAGGCAGGCTGGAGTAAATGCCTTGCTCCTGAAGCTCCCTCTGCTAAAGGCTCTGGGACGGAGCTCCAGCCGCTGATCCAGCCCCGAGGAACGCAGGGAGCGCATTCCCAGCTTGCACCGAGTCCCAGGGCAGGACGGGGATGTCCCCAGCACTGCTGGGAACGCTGGCACTCCATGGCTCTGCCAGGGGCTGATGTTACTGCTGAGCTCAGCTGCTCCTCTGCTCATCCCCCAGTCCCTGGCTCAGGGGGTTCAATACTCCAGATTTCACCAAACCTTTTCCAAATGAAGTTAAGATCACATTTTCAGGTAAAAGATGGAAAGAAAAGGTTAAAATACGTAATTTAGGTTAATACTGCTCTTTGGTCTGTGTTACCTGCTCTGGCCAGCCCTGAGAGCTGGGGTTCCCACCACACCGCCCCTTCCCAGGACACCTGGGGCAGCCAAAGTCCCCAGTCCATTCCCACTCCCCAGGGTCACTCCGAGGGTCACTGGTTTGGGGTTCCTCATGGACACCCTTCCCACTGTGCCTGATTTACTCCCACACCACCAACCTTCCAGCTTGGGTTCACACAGAAACGCAAAACCTCGAGGTCCAAACCCACCCTGAGGGCATCCAGGAGAGGAACATCCACCCCACTGGCACCTCGGTGTCCAGGGCCAGTGACCTGGGCAGATGCTGAGGAGGATGTCCCCTCTCCATGGGGTGCCCATGGCAATGCCCTGGCTCTGTGCCTGCAGAGAGGAGCTGCAGGGAAAGCAGCCCTGAGCATCCCCCAGCACCCTGCTGGTGAGTATTTCTGGGAACAGCAGTGGTCCTTGGGGTTTTCCCTATCTTTCCTGCTGCTTTGAGTGTAGTGTCATTCCCAGGTTCAACACTGGTGTCTTTTATAGATTATAAAATAATAACAAATAGCATGCTCTAACTTTACAGAGCCTGTACAGCGTTGCATTATCTGGAAAAAACAGCTTGGTCTACGCCAAGGAAGTTATATTCCCACAGAACTGTCTATCCAGAAGTTTATGAATAACTCTCCTTTTATAAGGGACACGGAGCAGTAACTTACAACCACATAATCGTTGTTTTATAGGGCAGCAGAGAGGCAGGGCGAGGATGGGAGCTTCAACCAGGGGCTGCAGAGGCCTGGCTGCTTTCCTCGAGGACTTCTATTTAATATCACAGTTTCAAAGAGCCCAAATTTTATCTGCTGTTTCAGTAAGTTAATTTTAAGCCCGTGTTGCCAGATATATGGCAGAAACCCTGCCCAAATCCCTTCAAAGCCCTGCTTTTCGAGGCAGCAGAGAACCAGCTCGGAGGCTGGCTCTGAACCCTCGGCACATACCTAAAGCACTACTTTCACATGGCAAGCACCCCAAGAAATCCATCTTGCTGTCCTTTACGTTCCCTAAAAAAGAGCCAAACACTTTCTCCCCCAAAAGCCATAAAAAACCTTTCCCTCCAACATTTTCCCCGTGCCGAGCGAGCCGGGTATTCAATTTGTGTTGCATTAAGAAGCACTTGAGCAGAAATCCCACGCTATTAAGCTGGCTTGTGTGTAAATACAGCCCCGGTTCCTACACCTGCATCATTGAATCCACCTCTCTGGAGGTTTTGCTTTATTAGTTTTGTGACAGCCAAGCGTTTTCTTGGGCGAGAGGGCCGGGGAAACGCTGCCTTACCCCACGCCCCCGCCCGCCCAGAGGAACCTGGCCCTTATTGCTTTTGACCTTCCTTTTCAACTGCTCTGCCTCGAGAAATTTAACACTACAATTGTACCTCTCAGCCCTGACATCAAAATCATTGGCAGTTCTCAGAGAAATCAAGACCAGGCTCCGCGAGCGGTTATTAAAGGCTCCAAATGTTCACGTGTCTCACTGGGTCTAGAGAAGGGGAAAAAAGACACTTCTCAAGAAAAGCTGAGCTCCTTGGAAACAACAACTATTGCATTATTAATTCCTTATTTGGAAGAAAGAAAAGCCCAGGTCATTCCTGTGTAAGACGAAAAACTTGGTCTATGAGTTATTCCACATTTGGAGCTGTTCACGCGATGCCAGCTCAACACGAAGAAACGATTTATCTGAGGGAAAGGTGCAGACTTCGTTCATGCACATTAACTCCTCAGTCAACATGATTTCACACGCTAGAAATTGCATTTTTGTGGGGTTTGGTCATCTCAGGTTGGAGATAGGGCTCCCTCTGGGGCACAGAGATGAGTTTGTTGCTAACACAAGCTTTGATCAGGGCATGGAGACACCTCACTTCACTGACAGAAGGGCCCGTGGGCAAAGTGGCTACAAACCAGCAGGATGAAAACCATCACCACCAGAAAACAAATGTCAGATCAGCCCCAGAAGCAGCGTGGAGTGAGTTTATATCCAAACCTTTATGACTTCAGCAATCCAATAATCCCAAACTTTGCGTCCCAAACCCCATGTGCAGCCTGGCTGAGGGAAGGGAAGTGAGATAAGTGTTTCTCTTAATCCATTATTGTTATACTCCAATTTGCTTCTTTTTTAATCTATTTTTCAAATTACAGACGCGTGCCAGGTAATGCCTTGAACTGCTTCCAAGCACAACTGCACCAAAATCCCAAATTCCTCCAGAAAGAGGCACAAACCCAAGCTCACCAACAGCTCAGGGCTTTGGTCACAGCCTCCAACTGCTGCTCACGTTCCAGCACCTCTGATGCTCAGCTGCTCCACGGGAAGGTCACCTGCTGCCTCTGGGAGGCTCAGATCCCATGCTCTGAGGTGGCACATTTGACTCTGTGTCTGTTCAACAACTCCTGAGCCTCCTGCGCTGCCCTGAGAACCACAAGTCAGGAAGGGCAGCTCGAAGGCAGGAATGTTTCCCATGGAAATTAGGAAATATAAATTATTTCACCTTCTGAGCCACCAGAAGTGAAGCTCAGAGACAGGGAAGACATTTGTTTGGAGCTGAAGACAAGGCAGCAGCACAGCAAGAACTAAACTGTCACAAGTTTTAACTTCCAGAGGAGTCTGTGGGAAAGGGAACACGTTGAGCTAAATTTGTATCTCCTTTAAATAGCAGCAGGTAGTTGGGAGAGGACAATGCTGGAGAAATGGTTCATGTACCTCTGAGCCAGAATGACTGAACCAGAGAGCTTTAAGGCAATCCACACACAGACCCGAACACCTCCTGCAGAAATACTGGATAATAAAATCCTTTCCTGGATTCACCATCGCATGAAGAGCAGGTGTGAGAGGCAACAGCTTCTCCAAGGGACTCCCCACCCCAAAAACCCCAAATCAACCCAAAAGTGGTAACCTCAGCCCATCTCTGCCTGTTCTGAGGGGTGGGCTGGGGCAGAGCTGTGCAGATCACCCAGCTCCCGACAAGCCCCAAACTGGAAACTTCCTCGTGGTTTTTCCTTTTGTTCTTCTGGAGTGACTTCACAGACTTTCCTTGCTTGGCCCCACACTATCATCAAACCCTTTCCAGCCCCAAAGGTCACTGGCAGATGTGGTTACTGGAGTTCTTTGCATGTGGCTTATTTTTCTTCCCCTTTTTTTTAATTAAGCAAGCACACGCAGTTTCCAATTGTCCCTCCTCCAAACTCTCGGGCATCCTTTCCCTTACATCAGGGACACCAGGGAACAGGAGCAGGCAAGGAATACTCTGCAGTTCTGAGCAACAGAGCTACAACTTGGAATGGGACCTGTGGAAGTTTCACAAACTTCAGTGTGCACTGAAGCTTTCCCAGAAGAAAGGAAGCAAAACAGCTCAAACAAGAGCACAAAGGGTCTAAAAATCCCTTAATTCAGATGAGAGTCACTCAATTCACTCAAGTGAGCCTGACCAAGCCAGAGGTGTCACCTGAACCCTTCTGCTCTGGAGTAAGCTCAGAAAAACCAGCAGGAAGGGTGAGAAAGCACAGGTTTAACTGGGATAGCCCCATCTCCACCAGAAGATATCCCCCCACGCCACGAGCAATGGGGAACAGAAGGGTTTGGCACAAACTGTGCCATGAACTGCGGTGGGGAGAGAGCTGGGATCAGGCTGTGGAGGACAAAATCGCCTCAGAAAATCCAATGGTTTCCAAAATCCAACCAGGTGGGACCTTCAGCAGCACAAGTCACAGGTCACTGAAGAGACTTCCCACTGCACTGCAAGTTTGGGAGATTTGCCAGCCCTGGCTGCAAGGAGGTACCAGCCTGGGCCAAGTGAAAATCCCAGAGATGGGGCAGTGCCCCTGGGGCTGGGGTTCCTCCCAAATCTGTGCCTCCATGACCTTCTCCAGCTCAGCTTCCCTCCCCAGCCCGACTCCAGCAGGGGATGCAGGAGCCCAGCCCAGCTGGCAAACTCCAAAGGGTTTTCCTGAAAGGAAGGGTCACACCCCAGCTCTGGTACCTGCAGCAAGCTGGGAACAGGCAGAAGCTGTGACAGATGATCTCAGCAGGGAACTGGTGTTCCTGCACTACCTTCTGCAGCAAAAACAAATGGGGAAAGAAAAATAATCAAAGGAAAGGCCAGCTCTGCTGGCCTGGAGCAGAAGGGGACATCTGCCCACGTCCATCTGCCACCAGCCCCACAGCCCAGCTTTGTTTTTGGTGGGGTCACTTCTCTGCCATTGTAGCTCCCTGAACTGCCTCACCAGGACACCAGGGCCAGACAGGGAAAAAGGTGGGAACGTGGGTAGAAGGAGCAGGCAACCACCAGCTCTGCTTAGATGCACCACTAAATTGTCCCATTAGGCTCTCAAATCACTTGGGAAAAGATTATCCTTTGCCTCTGCCTTTGTTTTTCACTCTGGCAACTGCTGGGATTGCTCCCTCCCTACTTAGATGGATGCATTACAGCACCAAAATGCTTCCAAAATGTTTTCAAGCATCACATGAAAAAAATAAACAAGAAATAAAAATAATAACAGCTCAGTCAAACGAGTGGAACAACAACAGCAACAACCTCCCAGTTTCACTGATCCATCTGAAGCTGCAAGAACAACTTCCCCAGCAAGGCACTGATCAAGGGAGAAGAGGTTGCAGCACAAAAAAGATCATGTTGTGTTCATATCAGTCATTCAAGGTCAGATTAAGTGTTCTTGAAGGCTGGTCCATGTGTCTCCCATTTTCCAAAGTGCCCAGCTCGCCCAGGAATTGTAGGAACTTTTGAAAATGGGCTGCTGGCTCCCAAGCCCCTGGGATGCTTGACCGAGTGGTCAGGAGGGCTGAGATTTCCATACAAATTGCAAAGCTCCTAAATGGCTTCCTCAGCACAGGGCCGGGGGTGGAAACGGGAGAATATTTAATGATTAGTTCCTTATGGCTCCCACATTCTTGAAGCATATTTCTTGCAGTCCCTGGAACACTCCTGCATTCTTGATTGCAAAATGGCAATAAGTGATTTCCTTTAAAAGCCTTGTCTTTTATTGGAATACTAAAAATACCCCACTAGCCCCACTGCACTGCACTCTCTCTCTTTCCTGGACAGGCCCCATCAACCCTGATGTATTCTATTTTGAAGACAGCAATAAACATTTCAGCATGGGCCGTTCAATCCACTTCATAATAGATCTTGCATTTCCAGTGGAGCCCTTCTAGCACCATAAATCATCTTTACACAGACTTAAGCATGAGAAACTCCAGCTCAAAAGCAGCATGGATTTTTTTTTCCTTTTTAGAAATTAAGAATGGGCACAAAACAGTCAAGAATTAAATGTGTGACAACTTTAAACATGAAACCACTGGGCTGACCCTGTAAACCAGGGCTGCTGCAATGGTCAGAGCCACACCGTGAAGTGCTGCTCCAGTCAATCCACTTGACACAAACCTACCCTGGTGGGGTGAAGTTCACAAAAAATTCCCTGCACATCCACTCCATCTGAACAAACACGGCTTTCAGATCTGGGAGACTCTGGCTGCTGCTGATTTTAAAAGCCACAGATGAAGATTAATGACACTGCACGTCTGAACTGCTTCTACACACCCAAAACTCCTTTTGTTTTTCCAGTCCATACGGACTGTAAGCCCAAACTGTTCTCCCCTCTGCTCAAGATGTCTGTCTCCATCTGCTACAGACCTCGGAGAACAGCTCGGAGACAATTCCAGGTGTGCAGCAAGGAGGCTCCTGCCTGGGCCAGGACTGATGTCCTGGCTGAGCCGAGGAGCTTCTCCAGGAACAGCGGCTGAGCAACCGCAACCAACAACGGCAACAGGAGCAGCCAGCCCTGCTCAGCCTCCAGTGTCAGAGCCTTTGTGTCTCCAGGAGCCAGCAGGGATGGAATTCCCAGCCCCAGCAGTGCAGGGTGCCCAGCCCAGCAGGGGATGGGGTCCCCAGAAAGGGGAGGTTGGGCTGGACGAGGTGCCCGAGCGGCTCCGAGCCGTTTCCCCGGCACGGTCACTTCTCTGCACATGAAGGGGCTCTGCTGGGAACCTGACCTCCAATCTGCTGCTCACACCTTCACTCTGCTCCAGCAATTTCCCTGAAGTCCCTCCACACCCTCAGCCACAGGCTGATCCCCACGTGCTGGATGCAACACAAGCTGCAGCCTTCACCTGAGCACAGCCCAGCACAGGTGGGACGTGGTTCCTCCCCTACAGCCCCGCAGGAAAGTGAACCTGACTTTGGTGTTGTGGCTGGACAATCCCATCCCTGCTGCCACGTGGACAGCAAACTCCCTGTTCCCTGGGACCCAGCCAGCAACAGGCTTTGCTGGGCATCAGCTTTCCTTTCTTGGGTGAATCCCACCTCACCGAGCCCTTCCCCACCTGCAGCCAGGCTCCAACTGCAGGGTCTACGAAATAACAGCAGCATCTGTGTCAGCAATTTTCCAGGCAGGCTGACAGACCTCTGCAGAAACTGGGGTGAAACCATTTGTGCAGTGGTATTGGTGTTAAAATCAATGAAGTTTCACCTCAATGTTTAAAGAGCCACATGGGAAGATGCCAAGGGTTTGTTTCAAGCTCTTATTTTCAGTTGACTCATTCCATGAATTTTATCTGGGTGAATCTCCTGCTCCAACAGCAGGATCTGGTGACTACAGCAAGGACATGCTCTGGAGAAAGACGCCCAGAGTCATCACTCATTTCCAGAGGAAATGGATCACGGAAGGTTCCAGCACAACTTAGTGCTCCAAGTTATGGAGCTGGGCTCAATGATCCTTGTGGATCCCTTCCAACCTGAGATATTCCACGATTCCAAGACCAAGCTCAGGTTGCTCAGGGCTTTGTCAGCCTGAGCCTTGGAAACCCTTAAGGACATGGAGCTGTTGAGGGATCCCACAGCCTGGATTGCCCTGGATGAAGCCCACCCAAAGACGTGCCCACTGTCCCCACCAGCCCGTGCTGCTCTGAGGAGGGCACTGCCCAACCCACCCAAGCAGGGAAATGCTGGAGTGGGAAAGTGCTTTTCACCTCAAACACAACCCTGAGGAAAGGGAAAGAACCTTGGCATGTTCCTGGCTGGATCTTTAAACATTCAGAAGGTGAAACTTCCCTGATTTTAACACCAACACCACTTTGGATTGAGTGTCTCACCCCAGGTTCTGCAGGGGTGCAGCAGCCTGCCTGTAGGATTCTTGACACAGATACAGCTGTTATTTTGTTGAGAATTGTGTTTTCACAACTCAAGGAACGATCCTGCTTTTAGAAACTTGCTCAACCTTTGGCAATGCAGCCTAATCAGCAGAGAAAACTGCAGAAAGCAGCAACCAAATACTCCTTATTAATGCCATTTACAGCTGCTAACAACTACAAGAACCTTCGAAAAATGCCAAGGGAAACAGGGTGGGTGAAACAATCCCTTGCAAACAACTGAGCCAATATACACAAGAACTGTGATAAGAAATTAGGTCTGACTTGCATAATCACTTTAAAAGTTTTTGGAAAATGGAGTCTAAAGAGCAGAAGGCTGATAAAATAACAGAGTTCAGTAGCGATGCGAAAATTTCATGCCGATGAAGTAGAGAATTCAATCCTTGCTGAATTCTTGACATCATTTAGATGTTAACAGAAGTTTCTTCTCCAAAAAAAGAAGGCAAGGCATCTCTTAAAGCCCACACACAGATCCCTGACTCCTATATGCAGAGTACTACACAGAACTATTTTGGTTTTGGACGACTGCATTGTCTCATGTGTCAGGATGACTATTTGATTTTCTTTTATTTTTTAATTTCAGCCTCGAGCAGAGCCAAACCTGTACAATTTATGCACGTGCAGTGCAAGAGGTCCCCTCTCATTTTGTGTTTAAAAAAAAAAAAAGAAGAAAAAGGAGGAGGGAAAAACCACAGTATCATTTCATCTCTGTACCTTCCTAAAACCTGAGAAGTTTATAAGCTCTTAACTCCAGTTCCCTGCTTTTGCCTCCCCACATGACAGCTCCAAGCTGCCCCAGCAGCTGCACAGTAAAAATCTTCAAAGGAAATAAGGAAATAACTGCTCTGAGAACAAAGTGCTGGGGGACCCCGGCCCGGGTGACACGAGCAGGGCTGAGCCGGTGACACCGCTCTGTCACCGTGGCACTGCCAGGGCACAGCCCTGCACCCCTGCTCCCAGGGGGGACTTCTGTCCAGCAAAGCCAGGAGAGCACTGGGAGAACCTGCAGGAGGGCTTGGAAAAACTCCTCTGTTGGCCAGAGCAGCTGTGGCTGCCCCTGGATCCCTGGCAGTGCCCAAGGCCAGGTTGGACGGGGCTGGGAGCAGCCTGGGACAGTGGGAGGTGTCCCTGCCATGGCAGGGGTGGCACTGGGTGGGCTTTGGGGTCCTTCCCAGCCCAAACCATTCCATGATTCTGTATTTTGTGTCCTATTTTCCTTTTGGAGAACATTTCCCTTTTTCAGCTCCTTACGATTATTCCTAGATATGGGGGTTGACAGAGAAAAACGATAAACATTTAAGTTAAGGAAAAAAAGATCAGTGTAAGGATTGGAGCCTGTTATCAAACAAACAACCAGCATAAAAATACTTGGGAGCCAAAGAACTTGCCTGATTTACTAATTTATTTTTTTTTTTCCTGGAGTCTAATCCTATGGCTAAATCTACAGAGCTTTTCCCCTCACTCTTCCAAGGGGAGAAGAAACCCTCCCAGCACAGAGGCACATAAATCTCCCTGGATCATTTGTCTGAATCCTGCTCCTGCCCAAACACGGGATGCTCCACATGCTTTTGCAATAGCTCTGTTTTGATAGAATTACCAGGACTGTCCCTTATTAATCATGTTGCCACTACAAGTCCCTCTGGAGTGTTTGCTTATTCTAAACTTTTCCAAACTCTTCCAGTTTCCTCTTCATTTATTAAAAGCTCGCTGAAGATGACCACAGTTAAAGCAAACCTCTGCTACTACAGAACAGAAGGGAAAAAAAAAGGGGGGAGAGGGGGAAAATCACCTTTAACCACAACTTTTCCTCTATTCCCAGAAGAACCTCCCCCAAACACTGGTTCAGTCTTTGTTTCCCTGATTGTGGAGCCTGAGCCGTGGCTATTTAAGGTAGCATTAACATTCAAGGAACACTTTCCTGGATGTTACTATTTGAGCCGGGATCATTGGAAGAAATTTGGTATTGGCTCAATCCTTCAGTGCCCCGAAATCAAGGAGCTTATTCCAGCCTGCAAAGTGTTCTCAGAGCCAGGCTGAAGTGCTTTGCTGGCCGGGGAACAAAGCCCTTGGCACCCCGCAGGACTGAACCCTGCTGAGGTGCAAGGCGTTTCCAAACACTCCCAATTAACTAAAAGAATCCACAATTAAGAAAGTCGCAGTCCCTGGGCTGACAGAAGAAAGGGAATGTTTAGCACAGCACGCAGCCCTCCACGATCCCGGCACGGGAGCGGCGAGCGGGGCCAAGAGTAGGTGGGGGATAAAGGGCAGGAGTGTTCCCGGGCATCCCTCGGGAACTGCCGGAATCCCGGGCTTCCCCAGGTCCCTGCTGCAAGGCTGGGAGCACCACGGACGTGGAGCTGGCCTGAGCTGACCTCCAGCCCCTGGCCTGCTCCCGGGAGGCTCCGTGGGTGCCAGGATCAGCCGGCGCTGCGGGAAGGTTCTGGTGCCTGCCAGCGCTGCCGGTCCCCGTTCCTGACCCCGGCCCTGGGAAGGGAACGCGCCTGCAGTGCAGAGACCGGGCTGCCCACGGACACCTTCCACCGGCTCCGCGGGGGCTCTGATCGGGAAGATCCCCATTTATCCCCCAGATTTCACATTGTTTTGAGGAGTCTGCTGCCTGCAAAACATTAACTCAAACCAAGTGATACAATTCTGCTAAAATTACACTCCTAAGCCAACTACGTCCTTCTGAGTCACAAAACAAATATGCCTTTCCATGCACTTTTGGAATTGCAACATGGATTTCATTCTGATTTTCTCCCAGCTTATACAGAGTTTACATAAATGATTTCTCATGTTTATCTTTCCTCATAAAAACCACGGATCACCTTGGTGCTGTGCTAACAAAAGCTGGGCTCATCCAGGCGCGGGGCAGCAGGGAGAGGCCCCTTGGGTCTCCAGGCTCTCCCTGGTCCTGCAGCCAGGCAGGGCTGACCCCGCAGCCCAAGCAGCCTCCAACTGTGCTCAGATGGACTCCACTTGGATGCAGTCATTCCCACTGGGAACTGGAGGCAAAGCCCTGTGGAATCTGTGCACAGGACTGGAGAACTCTCCCAGATGGAGAGCTCAGCGTGGCCTTTCCACCTCTGCTCCAAGGCTGCTTCCCAGGACTCTGAGGACAGTGTCCAGGAATGGGGCTACTCCAAGGGGGCTCTGAGCTCACCTGGGGGGGCTGTGACCTGTCCAGCACAGGGGCAGAAGCAACAGGCACCCCTGGATCCCTGGCAGTGCCCAAGGCCAGGCTGGACGGGGCTTGGAGCAGCCTGGGACAGTGTAGGGTGTCCCTGCCCATGGCAGGGGTGGACCGGGAAGATCTTCGAGGTCCCTTCCAACCCAAACCATTCTGTGATTTGTGAAATCAAAAATAGGCTGGAAACCAGAAAAATCAAACCAGCTCAATATTAAGAAGATGGAGCTGAACCCCAACATCTGCACCCACCTTGGTGGCAGCTGGAGGCCAGAGCAGGGGTTTGAGACAGACTGACAGAAGATTCCCTGCCCTGCCAGCACCAGAAGCTCGCAGAGACCATCCCACCTCTGAGGCACCCAGGGGAAAAGTGACACCACGACTCCTGCCTGGCGTCACCCTGCCAGGGCTGGGCGTGAATGACTCTCAAGTCATGTTTAAAGAATTTTTTTTTAAGGTTTCATCAACTCCTGCCTCGATCACTTCAAAAGCTCCACACTGCACACGCAGCACTACAGCAGGAACAAAGTCATCTGCAAATGGTTAATGAAATGCGTATTAGGTGCAAACCACTGGGACTGCAGTGAGATGCCTGGCAGGGTTTGATTTCAAGCAAGCCACAGAACATGACAGTAATTTAAATAAAACCTGTACAGTTTATCCAGTGCTTCAGCCTCTCTTTCTGTCTCTGCTCCCATCCAAGCCAGCACAGGCTGACCACGTATCCCAGAGCCCATCTCCAAGCAGGAATTTTACTCACAATGTTTGGCTTTAAGAGTAGACAAATTAAAAACAGAGATGAAAGGATGCTTATCCTTTTATTTTTAGCACAATTGAGGTTTGGTGGGAGGGAATCCTAATAAAATTGAAAAGACAACACTTCTAATGGAGCATCCTTAATTTTAAAATGAAGAGGTAGATGCAGTGATTAGTTTTGCTTGCTAGCAGCTTTTTTTTTGTTATTTCAATATTGTTCACTGTGGTTTTCATGGCTTTGAGAGGAGGTTTTTAGCAGGACCAGCTGCCAAGAACATCTCCCAGTTAGCTGCTTTGGTCATCAGTCAGTAGCTGCCATTAGCACAGCAGTTCCTATCTGCAAATCCAATAATTCTAGAGCTACCAAACATCACTTTCTCTCGAGATTAGTTTTGGTGGAGAAAAACATCCTTTGGAAGGCAAACCTTTTTTTTTTCTTTTTTTTTTTTTTTTTTTTTTTTTTTTAGTACTTTAGCTATCAAAACACATGGTGCAGCCTGGAATAGAGCTGCCCATAAAAGCTCTGCTCCTCAGCCAGTGAACATGAGAAACCACCAACTCCAGCTGCTCCAATTAACTCCCAGCATCTTCCTCAAAGCGCCAGACAATCCCGGGCTACTTGTCATGCAAACAACCTGGGAGCTTCATTCTCCTGGCAAGGCAAGAGGAGGGGTAAATGACTGAGTTAAGTAGATTACTGGGGAAGGAGTCACACTCAGCAGCCTTATGAGATGATTAGACCCTGGGAAATTCACACCCCAAATCCCCCGACTCTGATAGTGCACATTCATTACCAGCTCCAGGATCCACCGCAATCAGGAACCTTTCCTGGCAGCATTAAATATTCATTTCCCAATGAACTTCCATTCCGCTGCTCTCCCCCGCCAAAAAGGAAGATTGTGTTACAATTTTACAGGGGAAGAAGCTGCAGCAGCGTTTAGCAAGCCAGCAGCTCATGCTAAAACAACTCTTTTCAGAAAATCATCAGCGTTTTTGGAGCGCGGTTGGGACCAGCAGCGTCACCCAGACCGGTGATAAGAGCCCCCAGGGGCACCTGGGACTGCACAGGAGAGCAGCAATTATCTGCCCTGAGCACCGAACAAATCCAACACAGCACAGCAGCTCCTGCAGTCCAGAAAGGGGGGAAATAATCCCATTTGTGGCAGGAGAGCCAGCGGCTGCTGCAGCGCCGGGGCCGGGCTGTGCCTCCGTGGGAGCGAGACTCTGAGGTCCCAGTTAGGGTCTGGCTGCCCCCATGGGAGGGGTGATGCCCCTCTCTGCACTCATCATGACCTGACAGAGCACTGGGACTGAGGCTGGGGACTGATTGCCTGGAATACTGGGAGAACTGGCAGCAATCCTGACTTTTTGCCAACTCATGACACCGCGAGGAGCGGGTGTTCCACAGAGGCTTCAGACACGGCTTTATAACACTTCATGTCACAAAAGACTCCAAGTTTAACAGGAGTCTGTACAGCATTATTCAGCAACCCTCCATTATCCCATGAATTACAAATCCCCCATTTTCTGGATCTATATAAAGCAAAGGGCGTAACCCCATCACACTGGAGAAGGTGAGTGTGCCGAGAGCTCTCCCTCCTACCTGTGGTATTTTTATCGGAGATGTCTGTAAAAATATCTCTCAAATAAAGTCTCTTATGCAAGAAGTTAGACAGCTGAGGACTCCTGAAGCGCAGTCTGGTTCCATCAAAGGCAACTCCAGCACCAGGGATGGTTTCACCCCTGGTACCTAAAAGGATAAACTGCACAAACCCAGTGACCAGCCTGCTGGGAAGGGCTCATCTTCCTGAGAGCTGCGTGGTGGGACAGCTCTGAAGAAGGAAAGTATCAGGCTGGGTATTCCTGCTGAGAGACTTGAGGTTGTTCAGCCTGGAGAAGGCTCCAGGGAGACCTTAGAGCTCCTTCTAGTGCCTGAAAGGGCTCCAAGAGAGCTGGAGAGGGACTTTAGACAAAGGAACGGAGTGACAGGGTGGGGGAATGGCCTTAAGCTGAAGGAGAGTAGGGTTAGAGGGGAAACTGGGAAGGAATTCCTCCCTGTGAGGCTGCCAGGCCCTGGCACAGGGTGCCCAGAGCAGCTGTGGCTGCCCCTGGATCCCTGGCAGTGCCCAAGGCCAGGGGTGGCACTGGATGGGCTTTGAGGTCCCTTCCAGCCCAAACCATTCTGTGATTCTCTAAGGACCCAGGAGCAGAAATAACGTATCTCCTGCCCCCCTGATCCCCATCTCTTTCTTGACTAGTGCTGAATGAAGGCTTGAAAAGGAGATGGGGATCCCCGCCTATCTCGGAGTCACGGAGCCAGCTCAGGGTCTCAGGTGAGCCAGGCCACAGCACAGGCAGGCACTGAGCAGAGCCCAGGCAAACCCAGCCTGACCTCACGCTGGGCTCTCCGTGTCCTGTGCCAAATCAAGCAGGAAGCAGACGACTGGAACTTGTCCGCTGTAAAACTTGTTCAGTCATATCCCATAAAAATACCTGAGTGCCCACCTAAGGACACCCTTCCCTTCTGGGAGCTGCCACCTCAACTTCCAGGCCATTTAACACCTAAATACTCTCCAATTCCAGGCCCTCTGATGACTTCACCATGTCCTTATTGCCAGAATTAGCAGGACAGGAGATGGCCACCGAAAAGCCACCAGCATCACTTTGATCCTCATTCACACAGCAGCAAAGGAGAACCAGTTCTACTCCTCCTTCCTGGGAAGATGATCCCCAGTGCTCCTCTGGCAGCCGAAATACAGCACGGATTTTGTAAGGGGAGCAAGCCTGGGCATCCTGGAATCATGGAGTCACAGAATGGTTTGGGTTGGAAGGGACCTTAAATCCCATCCAGTGCCACCCCTGCCATGGGCAGGGACACCTCCCACTGTCCCAGGCTGCTCCAAGCCCCAATGTCCAGCCTGGCCTTGGGCACTGCCAGGGATCCAGGGGCAGCCACAGCTGCTCTGGGCACCCTGTGCCAGGGCCTGCCCACCCAGGATTTTGGGCAGATGCCAAGAACCCAAACTCAGCTTTCCCTGTGTCCTCAGGGCTGGTACAGCACGGAACACAGCGAGCCCCCACATCCACCAGCTCCTCATTTCAAGCAAAATCCAAAGCTGCAAAGCCTGACTGTGCTGCAGGGACACCAGCACAGCAGCTCCTTGGATACACTCTGGGCTGGAGCAAATCCAGTGGCAGAGAGGTCTCAGTGGAGGATCCCGGCACAGGAACAGCTTTTCATCGCTGGGCAGGGCTGCCTGATCCAAACTCAAGATACTCCTGTCCAAGACAGTTTCTCTGTAACCACACACAAATATGCTGTGACTGCTCCAACAAGGGCAGAGGAACACGGGAGGACTGAGCTTACCCTGCATTGACGGGCAGAGCTGCATCCAGAACCAGAGCAAACAGCATCTCCCAGACACCACGGGTGATGGCAAACACTTAAACCACTTAACGGGGGAAGAGGCTCAGAGGACATGGCACAGGAACCACGGGAACGTTACCAATGCTGTCATTACCACCACAACCAGTACAGCAGGAACAGTGACGCTGGGAAAGGTGCAGGAATGAAGGAATTCTAACTGCAGCCAAGGGCTGAGGTGCAGCGAGAAGGCTGAAGAGCCACTCCTGCCCCACAGCCCCCATCCAAACCAGCAGCTCTAACAGAAAATGGAGATCAGCTTTAAACCTCTCCCCAGCTCCCAAGCGACCCGAGTGTCTTGTCCAAACACACCGTGCCAAATGGAGTGTTTCTAAGTCTGGAAACACAGAATGCACAATTCACAGGAAGAAATCCAATCATCTCATCTCAGGAAACTGGGAATGTTCATGTTTATGGCACCGCCTTGCCCCATGTTGTAAAATACCCAGCATGAATCATTTGGCACCGCTGCTGTTTCTCTAGAAGGCCTAAATATGGGGCTTTTTCCCCTCGCTTTTGAGTCTTTAATTCAGTATCAAGGTGGGAAATGAATACTTTTGCATTTTACTTAAATGCCAGAAAAACATTTGCTGCTTTTCTAGCAGGAATGAGTCACTTTGGCTCCAATAAGGTGCTTTTCCAAAGCTTTTTAGCAGCACTGTCACCTTGCTAATGCTCTAGAGCTAAACACCAAACATTGTCTGCTGGGATCCCCCAGACCTCGTAAACACTGCAGCAGAACCAACCCACCCAGCCCTGCGGGAGCTGGAAACCCCAGAGCTAAATCAAATCTCCAAGCTCAGGGAGAAGCTTTAAAGCCAGGAATATCTTCACTTCTGGAGAGGTTTTACTTTCCAAACACCTGGAATTTGGTAGATTTGGGGCAGTTTTGCAAATACGCTGACGATGTTCAAAACCTACCCCTCCCGAGGCACACTGTGCTGTGTAAAGCACTCGTCTCTTCCCACAGGCACCCAGGAACAAGCAGCCAAGGGGCAAATGCCAGTGAAACTGCCCATTTCCTCTGCCTCTGCCCCTGCCCGTGCTGGAGCACAGGGAAGGGCACATCTCCAGAGAAAGCAGCTCCCACCCGCACGTAGGGACCCCCTTCACAGCACAAATACAACACCTGAGTTACAGCACGGCCCCGCAGCTCCTCAGCTGAGGCATTACAACAGGCTGACGGAAATTAGGGGTGGGTGAGTGGTATCCCCATCCTGCTCTGCTCATATTCCACCCCAAATCCCAGCTGGCCATTCTGGGAGCCCTCCCCAGCTCCCTCCACCAAGGCTGGCCCGCCGGGTGCTCTCCCATGTGTGGAAGAATTTCCTCACCCTCAGCATCCATCACAAACTCCTGTCTGAGCTCAGGTCCCCAGGCAGCCCCAGCACCTCCCGTCCCATCCCAAACAAGCACCAAGGCTTCTCCTTGGCTTCCTTTGCAGTTTTCCAAAGAGGTGAAGGATGAGCACCACGTTTCAGTGTGGGCCCAGGGACGTGAGGCTTCTCCAGGTGCCAGAAGCCACCCCCAGCTGCTGCCCAAGGAGTTCTCACCCAGCAGGCCGGGACCAAAGGCCACACCACGTCTTTGGGAGGTGATGGCTGCAAAGTCTCCAGCCCCAGGTCACCACGAGGCCTGGAGACACCCTTCCCACTGGAGTGGGAGAAACACTTTCACTAGACACAAAATACAGAATCATGGAATAATGGAACGGTTTGGGTTGGAAGGGACCTTAAAGATTGTCTCATTCCACCCCGTGCCGTGGGCAGGGACACCTTCCACTAGAGCAGGGTGCTCCATCCAGCCTGGCTCTGAACACCTCCAGGGATGGGGAACCCTAAACTCCTCTCCACATAAACGCACACCCAGGCACCAGCTACCTACAAACCGGTGTTTGCCCTTTCCTGGGACAACCTCTGCCCCTCCACTGGGACAGATGAAGGATCCTGCACGGACAAAACCCTTCCTACCCCCAGGAATTACTTCTGCTTCCCCACACAGGCAGTGGGGTTGGGGCGGGGGCTGGCTGTGGTTGAGGCAGCTCAGCACCACGCCAGGGATGGCCTTGGCAGTGCCAGCCCCCACTCGCTGCTCTGCAGTTTGGCACCACAGCACAGGGGCCGTGTCCGTGTCCCCTCCAGCCCAGCCCCTCTGCATGGGGGGCCCGAGCTTCACACGTTAACAGCCCCCTCGGGACAAAGCCTGGGAGTTTCTTAATTAAGTCCAAGTGAAAGGCAGCCCACAAGCATCCCACTTACATCCCGGGAGCAGCTCTGTCTGGACTTCAAACGCCCGGAGCACTGCCCAGCAGCCCGGCCTCAATAGCTGCTCCGGGATTTTCCTCCCGTGAATGGCAATGCCCGGCCTCCTCCCGGCCTCTTCAGCCTCCTCTCATTTCCCTCCCGTTTTAGACGTGGCTCTGGGATAGGGAGGAGGGAACAAAGGGGCTGCTTGTGTGTCAGGAGCCCTCGGAGGGGCTGTGTTTCAGTCCACCCTTCTCCAAAGCAGGGCAGTGTCTGGAGAGCTCTTTAGGAGTTTTCGTCTCATTAACATTTCCATGAGGGATCAAAGAATATATTAAAAAATACCTAAGTACAATTCCTGCTACGGAACAGGAATATATAAAAAAGCCCTGCTCGGATGCCTTTCCCTGATCCCTGGCATTATTGTTGGATAATTGTCTCCTCACGGACCCCGCTTTTATTGCCACCGAACCCCGCGAACATCCCGGCACATCCATCCCACCAAGCTCCCCTGCACTTATTCCATCGGCAGGGCCGAGCTGCCCCACGTTCCTCCCGAACAGATCCCAGTTATTCCCTGGCAGTAAGTCACTGGGAGCAGGAATTGCTTTCATGTTGCCCCTCGGAGCAGCTGCCGGGGGTGGGCTGGGAGCTGGGATGAATACTAAGGAAGCGCTGAGGCATGGCGGGGGGACGGGGCAGGATTTTCTCCTGGGAGGAAGCAAATCGGGGAGCTCTGCGTGTCCCAGGTGAGCCTTTTCCTTCCTCCTCCTCGGGTTTATCTCCTCACACGAGCCCTGCCACACCTGGAGCCGTGTCCGGCCCCACCACAGGACCCACAGCCGGCCCCATGTGCGATTCCTGCCCGGCTCATTAGGGATGCCCAGCAACACCCCGCAGACAAAGCCACGGCAAACAAAGTGTGGGGAGAAGGGGGAAGGGGGGAGAAGGGGATTTTTTTTCCCTTTTTTTTTCAGAAGAAAGGAGTGCGGAGGAATTCCTCATTCACTGATCTGTAGAATACATTAATATCCCAAGTGTTGGCACAGCCTCCCATGCTCGGGGGACCAACAATGCGAGCAATGACTCCGAGTCTGGGATCTTCAAATAAACCACCCCTGCTGTCATGGCCACCAGGAAAGAGAATAACAGCAATATTAGCTGACCTTCATTTTGTTGTTTCCCCAGACCTGACTGCTAGACCTCTGTTTGCCTGTTACTAGGATTTCTTGGCTGAAAAATGTGAGTATTTCCTAGACGATAAAGAGGCAGTTTATTAGGTAAATAAACCAGGCCCTAAGCAGCCTCTGCTGCTTGATAATGAGGAGGGAAGGAAAGGCCCAGACCTCCCTGCACCACCTAAAATAACCCCAATCAAGGCTCTCCAACTACCACCACACGCATATTTTTCAACAGACAGTTAATGAACAAGAGAAGGTCATTCCAGCCGAGCCAACTTGTGTCCAAAACCATTTGCTGAGAAAACTATAGGCCATAAAAATCCCAGCAGGCACTGTCTGTATCCTATAAAACTGTCCCTCTGTGGAAGCAGAAAGAAGTTTAAAATAAGTGTATTCTTTCAGGCTTCTGACAAAAGAAAGCGTCGAGGGGAAGATGTTTACAGAGGAGGGGTGGGAAGGAGAGACCGGGGACACCCTGCACCATTCCCCGCTTCCCTCAGCCCCAGGAGCCACAGTGATAAACATAATTAATTATCAGGCCCACACCAACCCAAGGGTGAGGTGCAAGCCTGCAGCACCTCCCTCAAAAGGCTACTGCAAATCAGAGGCAAGTTTTCCAAGTTTTCCCAATGCACCTCACAGATAAATGTAATAACCAGACGGATTCAGAAAGGATGGCTTGGAAAATGCAGTTTCCACTGAAACAGAGCTAGTGCTACTGTTCTCCTTGCCAACAGAGCAATGTTCTGGTGCAGGTTTTTTGAATATTTAGGAGATAAGTATTACACAGGAGCTACTGTGTGCTACAGTCCCTCTGGGGACACAGCCACAGTGCAGCCAGTGCCCCACGAGCCACAGCCTCACACCTGCCGAGCCCAGAACCCACGAGAACGTCCCACCGAAGTCACCAGGTGATCATCCTGCAGCAGAAACAAACCCTGCCCTCCCTGCCCCGCATTCCTGAGGCTGACAGGCTGCGGACTCCAGCAGCCAACCCCACTGTGCTGCTGCAGATCCGTGGCAGGAGAGCATTCCTGCCACCAGCATGCAGCTGGGTTTGCAAACAAGTGGGACATTCCTGGGTCACTCCCCTGCTCTCCCCAGGAAGGTGTGGAAGCCACTGCAAACAGCAGCCCCAGGGATGGCACAAGAGCTGCTCCCGATCCATCGCACCCAGCCTGTTTTGGGCTCGCTCTGCCCCTGTGCAGGACCCTGCACTTGGCATCACCAAACCTCCCGAGGGTCTCAGGGAGCCACCACTGCCAACGGGGCTGTTCCCACCCGAGCCCCACATCCCAGCCATCCCACAGGGCACCCCGAGCACAGCCCTGGCACAGGGACACTGCCCGGCCCTGGCCTGGGGGGCACACAGAGCCCTCCCTCATCCTTTCCCAGAACAGAACCAGCAGTCCCAGCTGTGGGATGGACGGGGCTTCCTTCACACTCTGCGGGAAGCAGGACTCCCGTGTTTGAATGCCACGAGGTGAACACACATCTTGGTGCACAAATATCTTGATTTTCACTTTAAGTCAATACATTTTCTAAAGCAACACCACAAGTGCCCCCCCATCCCCAGATGTGACAAACCCCTACAAGGGCAGGGCTTTCTTACTGCTCTTCCCATGTGCCTGAGGACACTTTTCCTCCAGTCCACTGGCAGGAATCCTACTGCACTTTTGCAAAACAAGAAATATTTGAGATCGCAGCCCCTGTTGATTTATATCCCCAGATTCTGGTGGGATCAGCATCCTTCATGCATCTCACAAAGCCCTGAAGAGACAACATAACCACTTGTCCCTAGCAGACTAATTTCTCCATTGACCACATCCTCTGTGCATTGTTGTGTCCCTGCAGCGCCCGGGGCTCGGGAAGCAGAATTCCAGATGCTGGACCCTCGCTCTGCCCAGGCCCTGTGTGCTCAGCACAGCTCTGGCTCGGGGTGCATTCAGGGTAACACGGCCAAGAGAGGCTGCAAAGGGCCCGGCATTGGGGAGCCAAAGACTGAGGCAGAGTTTCAGTCTGCAGGAATTACTGCAAACACTTAACCCAGATGATTTCCCCCCTAATTTAGGTTTTAATGTGGCACGAAATCCCCGAGCCTGAACACCGTTGTATTTCAGTTCCAGATCGGGGAGAGCAATTATTTTGTCATTGAGCATATTAGGAAAGAAAAGGCAGAAGGAGGCAAGTTTGAGCCTCTTTGGTCATGTACAAATTAACACATTTCATCACCATTTTCTGAAATATAAATTAATGATTTAATTCTGCAACATGTATCCTTGGAAACCAAGCTGTAAGCAGTCGTCCTTGGATATTTCACACAATTCCATTTTTTTTCAATATTGAAATACAATTAATTGCTTGGCCTTTTGCAGTGATGGACAGCTTGGGTAAGCAGGGTGCCCAGGGGCTTGTTTTACCACCACATTTGTAGGATCTCACTACGTGGGTTGACAAAAGCTGCTCTAAATCTCCTGATAGGTATGAACAGGCACTGGTGAAGTTCAGCCTGTTTGAACAGCTGCATATGCAAATGTAATTAAGAAGATGTCTATTGCCTTTTGCTCCCCCTCTCCCCTCACCCTGTCTCCTGATGGGGAAGGATGGCATTTCACAGCTCCAGGCTTCAACCTCTGCCTGATTTACATCTCACAGCCCAGTCCCAGAAATGCCACTCTCAGGGTGTCCTTAAAATCAGGGCTGTCTGACCGAGCGGAGCAGGATGGAGGCTCCAGAGCAAACCAGGACTAATTAGAACATTAAAAAAAAATGGTAAAAGGGGTAGAAAACACTGGGAGTGCACTGAGGGGAAATCAGATGGCGCAGAGCTAACCAGGTTAGCTGGTCAGATAATGAATTGTATAGACAAAGGAAGTGAGAGAGATCCTACCCACACAGACTTCAGCAAAGTGATACAGCACCACGTGGGAAATCCTGAAATGAAAAACTGGGGATTAGCACAACTGGAAGGGCAGGAAACTGGTGAAAGGGGAAGCGGCGTTGAAAGAAGGATCAGAATGGATGGAGGTCACCGGCAGAGCTCCTCCAGGAACGGTCAGCAGGCAGATCTTATTAAATATTTTTATTAATGACCTTGGCACAAGAAGTAAGTGTGCTAATGAAATGTGCTGCTGACACAAAGCTGGAAAGCAGCACCAGCACACAGGAAAGCTGGAACTGAACGGGGGGAAAAATGGGGAACTGTGAAGATGAATGGAGGAAAGTTGAAATTCCACGGCATGGGAGAGGAAGCCACGCACTGGGGATAAACAATAGTTTTTGCTGTGAGTTGGAAAGAAAATGAACTTGAGTGGAAAATGTTCAAGCGTGAGGAAGGCCCAAGCAAACAGCTCAAAACCAAAATGACTGGGGCACCAACACACTGGAATTGCAGTATTTCCAACAGCCAGAGAAGTGCTGGAGCTGCTGGACAAGGCAGGTTAAGGGGTTTACAGAAACCCAGAACTGTGAGAAGGCTCCGGGGATGCTGCACTTGGTTCCTGTGATTAAAAATCCAAAAAGTTTAAGTAGGAAGAACTGTAAAAAAAGACTTGGCAGAAAACAGATTAATTTAGGAGATTAAAATGTAAAGACACTTGTTCATCCCTGCAAAACAAAAGCTGGGAGGGCACACTGAGTGATCTCTTGGACACACATATTTGAGGGGAAAAAAAATAAAAAAAGGGAAAGAACTATTCAGGACAGCAGAACAAGGGCTGCACGTGGGCATCATGAAGTATCCCTGACAAGTCCAGTCTGGAAATAAGTTTATGACCATTCCAGCCTTCCAATAGGAGTAATGGGGGGGAAAAAACAAGCTTGTTCTCAGAAATTTATCTTGAAGGGATCCTCTGACCCAGAAGGCTCTTCCCATCCTTTCCTGCTCAACACACACAGAGCTGACAGCACCAGGACAAGCTGTGCTTCCCACCTGGAAGGGGAGTCATAAAGCAGGTCCAAACCACCTTTTTTTTTTTACAAAAGAAAACCTGTTTATGATTGCTTAGGTTCATTCTCTTTTATCAGCTGAATCCATTCCAACACCTCAGCAGGAGCAATTTTAAGGCAAATATTTGAGAAGTGAATATAGTGAGTGTGAGGAGGAGGAGGAGGAGGAGGAAAAGGAGGAAGGAGGCAGAGCAAGGCCATGAGCTGGCTGCAGGGCACAAAGGCACTGCAGGAGCGAGCAGCAGGCAGTGGGACACTGCCACCAGCACAGGCCTCATCTCATCACCATCACTGACCTCGTCCCAGTGTCCCTGCTAAGCTGGGAACCCCCTCTGGGACATTCCCTGTCACCAACAGTCACCTGGGGCCTCCTCACCTGCTCCTCGGGGGCTCCGAGGTAACGAAACCAAGGAAAAGTGTTTCATATTATGGGAAAGCAAGATGGCAAAGCAACAAATTGTTCCCTGGGCAGGCCCTGGCACAGGGTGCCCAGAGCAGCTGTGGCTGCCCCTGGATCCCTAGCAGTGCCCAAGGCCAGGCTGGATGGGGCTGGGAGCAGCCTGGGGCAGTGGAAGGTGTCCCTGCCCATGTCCCTTCCAACCCAACCCCGTCGGGGATTGAATGGTTAAAGACAACAGTGATCAGAGAAGACAGAGAATCACAGAATATTCTGAGCTGGAAGGGCCCCACAAGGGTCTTGCTAGGCCAAGAAATCTCATCCCATCAAAGGCTGGACAGGTGACTCAGAGCCAGCGCAGTTGTCAGGGCAGTGCTGGGGAGGAATATCAGGGTAACTTCTCCAAGAGTCAGATTGCAGGAAAGGCTGATTTCATGGCAACTGAACCAGCTCCTCCTCTCCACTGAGAAAAAAACAAATGGATGGGGACTTGCTCGTCTAAACACACAGGATACGTCAGAGGAACAAACCTGAGCAACTGCCATCATAATTTATAAAACAAATTAAATCCATGGCAAAAATAAGCAAAACTTAGAACAGAGAGATCACAGAACCTGGCAGAAAAAGGCCCCAGCCTGCATGAATCATTATTTTCTACAGGAAACCTTATATAATCCAAGCTACCCTGTTTTAAAACAAACCAAACCTTCCAAAAACTCCAATTAATGCGTTTAGCAAAGCTCTGTTTTTAATTCAGGTGTTTTGGTGATTTGGTAAGATTAAAAAAAAAAACAAACCCCACCTGGTACAGATTAATTTGATGTAGCTTACACCCTGCTTTTGGCATCCCCAACCCCTCCCTGGGAGGAAGGCAAAGGGGAGCTGAGAGCATCTACCTGGGGCTGAGGGAGGTGATTAGATTGCATTGCCATCTTGTGGAACAGGAGAAAACCAGGGACAGGGAAAAAACTGCTCAGGCACCTCTCTGCAGTGGGGTGGTGTTCTCCAGGACACAGCTCCTGCCCCAGAAGGGGATTTGCAGTGGCTGTTCCTCATTCTCCTCATTTATCTGAAAGGGCAGAGGGATGCACATGAGGAGAACGTGGTCTGCTGCCCTCAGGCTGCTTGCAGGAGGAGGGATGCAGACTCATCTATCAGAAATAAAAGCTTCCTCTTTTTTGCTCATTTTTACTGTGACAAAGTCAAGATTTTCGGGGTTGCTTCCCCAGGAAACAAAAGCAGCTTTTCTCCCTGGCCACAGGAGAACCAGCAGAGAGTGACTGGGGTAGGACCAGGACTAGAACCAGCAGTGCCCAGGTCCCCTCCCCACTTCATGCTCTGGTTCAGCAGGACCTGAAGAACATTTCTGACTCCACACATGGCACAGCTTGGATCCAACCACCTCTGCACAGGTCACATCTGCCAACAGGGCTCCCAGCTGTGGCCTGAGTGACTAAAATCCCCTTGGCTCCCCCAGACACAAACACTTGAGGATGTTCTTATCACAGCCAAAGCCTGGCTTAACCATTGTCTCTGCAGGGAGTTGCCTACTTGTGTCTTCAGGGAAAATAACCAAACAAAAAATCCCACTACATAACTCAAGGATGGGGGGAAAGTTACCCAAAAGCACCAAGCCCCTGTTGCCAGCCAGGCTGGGAGCAAGGGCAGGAGTTCACTGCACTGGTTCTTGTCTCAAGGAAGGCCTGGGGGTGGCACTCGGTGCTCTGGGCTGGTGACAAGGTGGGCATCGGGCACAGCCTGGACTCCGTGGTCTGGGAGGGCTTTCCCAGCCTCAGTGAGTCTGTGGTTCTCCTGTGGAATCCTGGAACTCCAACCTAGCCAGGGGGACACTGTGATGGGTGTGACCCACGATTTGGGTTGGACCTTACTGGACTCACTGGGGCAGGAAGCACCTGACCCAGTGTGGAGAAGCCCTACAAGAAGCAGTGCAAGTGCAGCACTGACCTGAGCTGGCTCTGGTGCCCAACGACCACAAAACACCAGCTCACCTGTCCTGAGAGCCACGGACTAAATGAACTCAAGGAACATCTGGACTTTTATGGGCTTCTCACAGACATTTCCCAGGGGTGGCCCATAGACTGCAGGAATGGTTCCTGTGGGGACAGGGAGAGGCTGGCTCTGGGGGGCTGGGGTTAAACCACCACATCCCCCAGCATCTCAGCATTAATTATACTTCAATTTATTTGCAAATTTTTAAATGCAGTTCTTCAGAGGGCATTCTGAGGGTTAGAGTTTCTAATAAAAAAGTTACTGAGAAATGGTTAGTGAGTGTCACTCTGCAGAAACCCCTAAAGGTGCCCAGACTGGAAGAGGGAGGACAAACCAACCCAAAAGCGCCAGGGGTGAGGCTGAAAAGTTAGGACTGTGCACGCAGCCATTCCTGGAGCAAAGCTGGTACAGGCAGCCCAGCACTTGATTGATGATTTGTGTGAACACTCTGCTGAAAGCTCAACGCAAATTTCTGAAATCTAAGAAACTTATACATCCCACCACCCCTCCTAATACCCAGCACTCACAGGGAAGGACAAAAACAATGCCAGGCAGCATGCAAACATTTGCCTGCAGATGACTGATGATTTTCAACAATAATTTCATAAATGCAGCAGGCTGGAGTCCATCCCGGGGTTATTCTTGCGCTGCAACCCCTGGGAGCTCCCAGTGCCACCAGTGGGGGGCTGCCCGAGGCCACCGAGGGAGACAGGACAGCCTCCCCTGGGCACGGCGAGGGCTGGCGCTGTCAACAGCTCCCGGGCCAGCGAGAAAAATGGCACTGAATGCAAGCTGTGAATGAAACAACCCACCCAGGACAAGCTGGGGGTTTGTGCCAGGCCTGAGCACGGGCAGAGGGGCAGAGGCTGCCCCTGGGCCAGGCAGGTAATGCCAAGGGCACAGCCCAAACCACAGCGGGCACTGGGAGCAGCCCCCACAGCTGGAAACGAGGTTTGCATGAGAGGCAGATGTTGAAATATTGATTAAAGTTGGGTTTCATCAGCAATACTTTGATTTTATGATTATACTGGCTGCTAACAAAGACACACCCATTAATGCATTACATTCCTGCTTGTAAAACAGGGATTATTCCATTATTCCAGCCAGTGTGCTCCGCTTGTATCCACAGCCCATGGCTCCAGCACAGGCACTCATCAGGAAAATAAAAAGACATCATGATTTCAAAAAGGAGGGAAAAACACATTAACAGGCACATGCTGGAGCAGAGTGGAAACTGGGTCTGAGTAAGGAAGGGGTGGGCAAGGGGGAAGGCTGAGCACTTCACCCTGCTTTAAATCCACAGTGAGACACCAAACCCAAAGAATTACTGAAGATTTTATCAATTTAAATGATAAAAAAAGCACTCTGACATAGTCCCCGAGCAGGTGCCAGTTTTCCTGCGGCTTGGCCTCATTCCAGGGATAATCATACGTACAGGGAGGGTATTTCTCATCCCAGTACACCAGTTCATTCCAGTGCCAGGGATAAGGGTGGAAAAGGGATGGGAGGAATGCCATTAAAGCCTGTGTCCTCGGCATCATTGTTCTGAAGCTCTGGCCTGGGCAGCAGGAAGCAGCCATCTGAGGCAATATGGTGTTTACTTATGCCCAAATTGTTATGCAAACACAGGAAGACCTATGGGAGCAGAGGGAACAGGCACCAGAGGCAGCACTTCTCACCAAAGCAAAATGTTTTTCAATGTGCAAAGGGTGAGAGAGGTCACCCCCAAGGAATCCAGCCCAGGATCCTCCCAGCCTTTGCTTCTCCCATCCTCCTCCTCCTCCTCTGAAATTCCCCAAGCAGCCAGGATGGGCTTCCCAAGTTAAAAAGACAGGCTTATCATGCAGCAACATGTCTGGGGCTGCACTTGCATGAGGAACCTAAAAATGGGGAGAAATCCCTCCTGCAAGCCACGGGACTGACCCCCTGCCTGCCCCCCACGCCTCGCTGAGCTGCCCTGGACTCGTGCAGAAAACAAAGCCACAGGAATTAAGGGGAGACTCCAAAGGCACACAGGGGTACTCAGCATCATTCAAGTGCACTTAGTTTTAAATTAAATCCATCTCGCATCAACATTCAAGATCTAAAATAAAAGAGTCAGTCATGAACTCCGCAGTCACGCCTTTAATTCCATCTGCAGTTGGTATGAGAGAGCCCGGAGACAAATGACTCTGACAAGTCAACTTTAACCTCCAGAAGAAGCCACAGGTTTTCATCAACCTACCTCAACCAAGCTTCCAAAAAGTTATCACTGATGGAGAACCAAATAAATCCCCGGAACTGTCAGTGCTGGAAAGACGCCTCATTGCCAGTCTGAGCTCGGGAGCTTCTGCAGCCAGAGCCTCACCCCACAGGAGGAAATCTCCCATCAGCCACAAACAGGTATGTGACCACAGCAGCCCTTGGCTTTCTCTTTACTAAACTACACAAACCAAATTTCAACAAATTCAATTTCTGACTGACTGTAAGTCAAATTTCTGTAGAGCACTGTGAGTGTTCTAGCACGACAAAAATCAACCACGGACACCAGAACCAGACATGCTGCTTCCAGAACTGAACTGCCACCACCTCCCCGGGGACTTCATCCCTCAGTCAGTCACCCTCCCCACATGAAGACAATTTCTGCCATCACCCACAGCGTCCCCTCCTGGCCACTGCTAGCAGCCCTCAGCTCTTATCCAAACCTGCCTGTGATTACCACTCCTCCCTGGCTCTATGGAGAGGGAGGCCAGTTCAGCTTTAGCAGCTTGCACATCACTTCAGGAGTCACCAGGAGGGGTTTCATGCCTGGCAGGCTCTGAATGCTGCTGGGTTAAGAGCTCATCCCTGCAGGACATCCCCAGGAACGCCCCTGCAGCCTCGCTCCCCGCTGTGCCAGCTTTGTGAGAGCTGGTAGCAAGTTTGTGTAAAGCTAATTAACATGCACCGCTCTGATTTCAAACCATTTCACACAATCAGGATATTGTGCAATGCTGCAGTGAAATGGCTCAAGGAAATCAACTGCACCAGCACTTCAGCACAGCGAGTCAGACCTGCTGGAGATGTGTGGAGTGCTGGGGTTTGTGCCTTTGAAAGAAGCTGTCCTCGGGGGGGAGCGCATTGCACAGCAATTAGCAACAGTTAATAACTGCACATCGTCAGTTAAGAACTGCCCTGGTATTGAATGATTTGTGCTGAAGCCATTTCCTACCGCAGGACGTTGATTTCTTGTCCACCATCTTCACGTGCCGTGTCTGGTTGCGCAGCCGGTCGTCCGTGTTCTCCACCAGGTTCGTGAGGTCGTCGATGATCTCTGGGGAAAGAGGAACAGGAGCATTAAATCTGAGCCCACAGCGTCCCTGCTCAGCCACCCTCCTGCTGGAGGCCCCGGGATGGGAACCAGCTGCATCCTTCTGTCCTCCAGTGGGACAGACCAGTGCTCACACGGCACTGAAAGGTCCAAATCCTGGGAAATACCGCACCAGAGACTTCAGATTCAGTGCAGTGCTCCACTGCAAGAGTGGAGGAGAAAGTACAGCCTGAAGTGGAGGAAAAAATACAGCCTGAAACAGCAGCATCAGTCTGGGAGGTCAGGGAGTACAGGACGGCAGCCACAAAGCTGAGGTGAATTCCCTCACAGAGCCAAAGTGAGGGAATTAGTGCCTATGCTATAGGAATTCTGGAATTTTGGTCCCTGGAACAGCATCTCAACACTTGGCCCCGACATCATCACTAAACCACATCCAGAAGCACCATCTCCATAAAGGCTTCTGAGAGCACTCAGTGCAGTCCTGACCATGCGACCACTGAGGTCACGAAGTCCTGCCTTGGTTCCCTCCTGGAGCTGTGGGTCTGGCAGCTCTCCCTGCAGCCCAGAAGGTCCTCTGGGAAAAGGAAAGTGGGCAGAGTTTCCCTTATATCGAGTTTTAAGAGAGGAGAAAGGAAAACTTCAAGCCAACCCACCCTCAACCTCCTGTAACTGATGGCTTTAATTTTGTCCTGGAAATCAGAGCTGGGACAAGGCTTACACTGAGAGCGGTCGATGGGATGGCTGAAAATTAAAAGCCACATTCAGGCACTAGATTTCCCTCTCACTGCCTGTTACGCTCTGATTTCCTTGGAACACACAGCCGGTGCTTCTAGTGTCGGCACACACCGTGTCTGGCTGCCCTCGGCGCTGCAGGTAGGAGAGGCTTCCTTTGTGCATGATCAGTCAGGAGAGGACAGCAGCCAAGCCCTCAGTGCTGCTGCACAGCCTCTCGCTCTGGTTACACTTCAGCACTCTCCCCACTATTGATCCCTGTCTCTGTAAGTCCTGCCTGCCTTTGAGGCAGGGCTGGGGACAGTGGCCGTGCCCTCAGCTCCTCTGTACCCCAGCAGGTCCTGGCACTGCAGCTCTGCCCTGATGAAACCCTGGGTTCAACAGCCCTTAAGCAACAAAAGCAGAAGTCAGAGCACACAGCATCCAGTTAGCAAGATAAAGTGATATCCTGCCCAAATTTATGGATCATAACCCTGTATGGATGATGGCAGAGGGTTAAGGAACATTTAAAGAACACAACTCCTGTCAACAGGACAGGGCCCTTGTTATTAAACCTTTATAGTTTTGACTGTATTCCTTCAAACAAAAGATTTCCCAAACATCTCTACAAGGAAAAAGGGGATGACAGTGACAAGGGCATTCCCTGTACTTCCCAAACTTCCCTGTGAGACAGCAAGGAACCCTCGTCCTTCCCAGGGTACTGCCAGTGTGTGACATTAGTTCTTGCAGCTTCCCTGCTGTCATCCCTGTGACACCAGGAATTGAATGGGAATGGTTTTCTTCACCACTCACCTTCCCACAGAAACTCCTGAGCTGCAAGGGACCCACCAGGATCATGAGTCCAGCTCCTGGCCCTGCACAGACCCCCCAACACCTCCACCCTGGCATCCCTGGCAGCGCTGTCCAAACGCTCCTGGAGCTCTGGCAGCCTCGGGGCCGTGCCCGTTCCCTGGGGAGCCTGGGCAGTGCTCTGGGGGAAGAACCTGTTCCTAAAATCCAACCTAAACCTCTCCTGACACAGCTCCAGCTCTTCCCTCAGGTCCCACATGTTCGTTATGGAGGGTGTTTATGTTCTCAGTCTTATCAAGGAACAAGCACTGTATCAAATACAGATAAAACCAGTCTGATCGTACAGAGAGATAACAAAAACCACATAAAATTATCAAAGTTCTGCAGGCACAAAGGAAATGTCCAAGGCACACGGAGCACGGAGGTTTTACTCTCCCGGAGAGCTGAGACATTTAAGCATCATCCTTGCAGTGCATGTTTCCGTCTGCTCCACAAACACTCTGTCATCCCCAGTGAATCCCTATGTAAAATGATATCAGCAGCTAAAAAATCCTGTACTTTGAAAACATACAGCTTTCCTAAAACATGAGCTCCTGATTCATGTCCTGCAGCCCAAACCATCCCTGTATCCCCACAAAGGGAGGGCAGAGGGCAAACATCAACCACTTCCCTGTGTTTTATCCGCTGGATCCGACCCATCCACTCCACCAATACTGTTCTACTCCAGGCACAAACCCTCCGTGTTTCTAAAGTTGTTTGCAATACTTTAAATTATTGTTCATCAATATTATTATACTCAGTATTGTCCACCCTACACCAAAACACGTTTTCCCAAGGGATGGGAGGCATTTTGTTTGAGCCACAAGGTTTGTTCAGTTTGCAGTTCAGATATTCACTCTCCTCCCTCTTCCACCCAACTTTCCCAGGTCTGACATCTGCAAAGCCAACAATATTTTGGGGAAACTTTATCTGTCCTGCGTGATTCAGCACACAGGAAGAGCAGGACAATGCTGCCTGCAAGGGCAGGACTGCTCATGTTTGCCTCTCCACGAAAAAAAAGTGCCGCAAGTTCCCATCGTTGTCAAGGACAAAGTGATAAGCATGCTTGGGAAACTGGAGACTTTCCTCTGCCAACACTGACCAGACCCTCCTTGAAAAACATCCTGGTGAACAAGCTGTAGCTAAATGAGAACAAATGTGAGCAGGAAAATTTTCTGTCATCATTTCAAAGCCCAAGGCACTGCAATTTGGATTCTGTGTAGAGTCTCTCCTCTCCCATCCCCCTGCCAGGACTCGTTTCTGAACCAAAGGGCTGCCCTGGACATCCTGGAAGAAGCATTTCTCCATGTATAGATATATAAACATGTTTTGTGACACAGCCACGTTCCAGGGGAAAAGGGCACTTCACACAATACACAGCCCAAAGCTCAACCAGCACCCAGCCCTTTGATGTCACAGTTGAGACCTGGAGAATTCTGGAGTGCTCATGGCAGGACCTGGAGCTCTGAGCAGCTGGAATGGGGAGGAAGCACAAGGAGGTTCTGACCCCACTCCCAGAGGAACCAGAAGTCCAGCCCAGCAGGTTCCCCAGGCCAGGGTGCCCCTGCAACCAAAAACACCCAGCAGAGAAACATGCATGCATCCATCATCCATCCATCCATCATCCATCCATCCATCCATCCATCCCTCCCTCCCTCCATTCATCCATCCATCCCTCCCTCCATCCATCCATCCATCATCCATCCATACATCATCCCTCCATCCATCCTCCCTCCCTCCATCCATCCATCCATCATCCATCCATCCATCATCCATCCATCCATCCATCCCTCCCTCCATCCATCCATCATCCATCCCTCCATCCCTCCCTCCATTCATCCATCCATCCATCCATCCATCCATCCCTCCATCCATCCTCTGCACCCACCAACCCCCTCTTGTGGTGACACCCAAGCACAGGGCAGTGCTCAACCTCCCTGTAAATGAAAACATTTCTCCCCACTCCAAAGCAAAGGAAATCAGTGTTGGATAAGGCAGAGCTGAAAATTAGTACTGGATTTCTAAGGTGGGCACCAAGTAATCCATGGCTAAGTCCTCAGAGCACTGACACTCCACAGGTTCCCACCTTTCCTGACCCACCTGCAACCCCCTCTGCCCTTCAAGCTGGCAACTCCATGTTCTGTCACCTCCCATTTAGCTGGCTATGCAAGGAATAGGCTAAAAAGAGATGGAGAGAGACCTGAAAAGAGGGAAGGTGCCCCCGTTGGGAGGGAGCAGACGGGGAAGGCAGGCTGGCTGCTGGTGACCTTCCAAAGGACATTGCTGTAACACGGCACTGCAAACCACAACTCAGCCAGGAACACAAATTTAGCCAAGGTCTTTCAGGGAAGCAGGATCTTGAAGCAGAAGATAAAAACCCAGTGCCCAAGCCCAGCACTAAACTCGGGTCAGTTTGAAGGTCAGTGCTGGAGGTGAGCTCGGCCAGGAGCTGCTCCATCAGCAGGAACTGCTCAAATACCAGTGTCACAGCTGTCCCCCTCCCTGCACACGAGTCCCTGTGCTGCAGTGCCAGCCAGGCAGGAGGCTCTGGAGCTGACCAGGAGCTGAGGCAGCCCAGCTTTCCCCATGGGAAGTGTCCGGTCCCCTTAGGAAGGCAGAGGCACTTCCAGGTCTCCTCACCCCATTCCTGCCAGGCCGTGGCAGGGAAGCACCACCCGTCCCCTACAAATCTGGGTGCTTTTCCTGGTGATCCAAACTCTAAAATCTGGCATGGAGCCCTCAGCAAGGGCAGCATTTCTTCAGGTATGTGTCAGACAGCAAAATAAGGGTGGGATCTGAGGTCAACACAGACATACCTGAAAGCAGGACAAAAGTCATGGCAGGTCTTCATTCTGGGGACACAAGCGCGGCTGCAGTGCTGCCCTGGCTCCTGCAGCCATGGGGAGGCAGGGCAGCCCCTCGGGACACCGGGATCAATTCCACATATGGGATTTACACAGAAAACACACAAGGAGGGAGCAGCAAAGCCAGCACATGACAGGAAAAATGTAGGTTGATATATTCTAAAATACTTGACTTTTTTTTTTTGGTTCAAAATCACACAGCAGCAGTTTTTGATCTTAAGCAATGTGTTTTGGACAGTGCAGGGCAGGCTGAGCGTGGGTCCAGGTCAGAAAAAGCATCCCTGAGGAAGAGGTGGGAGAGGCTGGAAGTGCAGCCCTCTCCCATTCCAACATAACTCTGCCTCCCAGGAAGGGGAGAGGTGTTTACCGGAAAAAGCTTGAGCACAGTGAGGAAATCCTCCTATTTTTTTTTTTCAAAACCAAACACCAAATAAATTTTGGTTTTGTTTAATAATTTGCATTAAACAAATTTTTGCCCATACAGACGAATACAAAAATCACTTGACCAGGTTGGATGGGGCTTGGAGCACCCTGGGATAGTGGAAGGTGTCCCTGCCCATGGCAAATGGGTGGGAATGAGATGAAATTTACGGTCCCTCCCAACCCAAACCATTCTGGGATTCTGTGAAAGGCTAAGAAAGATGATCTTTAATACCTCTGAATTAAACAGCTGCATTATGAGTCACACAGGCATCACATCTTGCTGTTCCCAGTTTCTGGGGTCCATCCATGTGCGTGTTTGTGTGTGTGGTTTCACAAGGACTGTGCTAAAAGTTGCTCCCTGGATGTAAAATCCTTCCCTGGAAGTGCAGGAACAACCACCTGGCAGCAGCGGTAAGGGTGGATTTACACACATCCCTGAAACCACATGTGCTAAGAGCTAAAAAAAAAAAGATTTATGCAAAGGACACCAAAGGGAAGACAGATGATAAAAAATTGAGCGGAAGAAATTGTATGGGATCCTAGGAATCCCTCAGGAAAAAAAAAAGCTCATTCCTCATTTCCTTTTTTCTTCAGAGACCTTGCCGCTGCCATGAAAATCAGAAATGTCCTGTTTTAATTCCTGAAATCACCGATACCTCCTGCAAAAAGCTGGTTCAGCTTCTCTCCAGCCACGGCATGGATAATTTCAGTGCCTCCCATGGGATGGGAGCCCCCCAGGCTGGAGCTGTAACTCATCCCTGCAGGAAGGGAGGGCAAACCTCAGCCGCGCCGAGCCAGGGGCCGCACAGCCTGCGCTGACCAAACGGATCCTTCTGCTTCTCTCCTCTGCTTCCCCTCCAAAGGCCACGAGCTGTGGCCCTGGGTATGCCCACAGCCCTGGGAAGCAGCACAGCCCGGGCACAGCCCAGGCACAGCCCGGGCACAGCCCAGGCACAGCACAGGCACAGCACAGGCACAGCCCAGGCACAGCACAGGCACAGCACAGCCACAGCCCAGGCACAGCCCAGCCACAGCCCAGGCACAGCCCGTGCACAGCCCAGGCACAGCCCAGCCACAGCACAGGCACAGCCCAGGCACAGCCCAGGCACAGCCCAGGCACAGCACAGCCACAGCCCAGCCCAGCCACAGCCCAGGCACAGCCCAGCCCAGCCACAGCCACAGCCCAGCCCAGGCACAGCACAGGCACAGCTCCTCCAGCAGCGCTCGCAGCTGCCTCTCCCGTGTTCCCAGCGTCTCTGCGGACATCCCTAACAACCCTTCCCGTCCGTCTGCGACTCCTCTGGCAGCCCCATCTTGTGTGGCAGCACAGCCATCAAGTCTTTCTACGTTTGGCAGTGACAAAACCAGCCCGTCCCAGAGCGCTCCCAGGCTGGGCCGCCAGCCTCGCACCTCCTCGAGGGTGCCCTGTGTGCTGGAACTCCTCCCCGACCAGCCCGAAGTGAATAACCAAACGAAATTCTGTTTGGCCAACAAAACGAGGAGCCCAAACTTTTCCAGAGAGCAGGAGCCCCTATTCCAGCTCTTCCAGCCACTGCGTCTTTCCTCCCTTTCCAGCCCCAGAGCCGAGGCCCCGCCATGCCGGGCCAGGCCCGCTGCGCTCCCGAGGGCAGGGGAGCAACTCGGCTGTGAGGGCGTGAGATCCCCCCACAAGTTACCGTCCCACCACCCTCTGCACGGCCCCAGCAGCGGCGAGGCCGCCGAGGCACAGCCCAGCCATCGAGGTGCACGTTCCAGCCAAACCGTGTCGCTTCGGAGGGGACAGGCCCAGCGCGAGGGGCAGCACACGGACACGGAGCTGATCCTGCCCCTCCGTGATGTCCTCCTGTTAAGGAGCTCCTTCATGAGAGATGGAACACCTTATTCTGGAGAAATGAGCGGTTCCTTACGGGAGTGAAAGCCAGGCAGAGGCCGAGGCAGAGCATGAGGAACTTTATGTTTCATTTTGCAGGAAACCATGTGGGGTTTCCCTACTCTTTCCTCACTCAAGAGCAGGAAAATTACCTGGTTCCTTTCCATCCTCTGACTGCCTGTCTCTCCCCATGTCCCACACAGATGCACCACCCTTCTGAGGGCTTTTTTTTTTAAAATCCCCTCTCCTTAACTCATGGAATTCCTTGGGAAGGATGACCATCTCTGCCCATGAAGCGGAACAGGTTTTAGAGTTCTGCTTGCATACATGACTTGACACTAATTGATTTTTTTTTGTTTGTTTTCTTTAAAATAGAATATTTTATTTAAATATTAAAATATTTTCTTTAAAATAAAAAGCCACATTTGGTTTTGGCAATTCCATCTTTGACCTGCACCCGGTTCTGTCTGTGGAGTGAGAAACCCAAAAGCCAAGCAAAAGTGGCCACGTGAAATTCAGCACTGGAAGAGAGAAACGAGTCTGGGGTTTGATCAGTTTAGCAGAGCGGTGCTGCTGACCAAACGTTTCCTTAAAATTGTTTGGACTTTCCGTGGATTGAAATTTATGGATCACTCAATAGCATTTATCGATGAGTAATGCACCTCCATGGCCTACCCCACTGAGTCATGGAAGACTCCAGTCAGCCTTAAGAAAACAGAGAGAGAACTAAAATCCCGACACAAAACCAATTACAGTAAGGCTGGAATTTAGTGGAGAAGCCAAGCAGGCTTTCCGTCCCTCTTTCAGGTCTCTGGTGCCTCAGGAGAAGAGCTGGATACCAAAGAAATGAATCACATAGGGAATGCCAACCTCTGTATGTCCAAACCCCGTAATTACATGTTAATAAGAAAGCAGAGCATTGTTCCAAGTGCCAGGGCTATGAAATGAAGATTGCAAATAATGGAAGTGCATCAGAAACCTGAAGAACCTCAGCACGATGTGCCAGCTGTAATGTCAAGGCAGAGTGAAAAGAGAAAAAACACCGTAAAAAACACAAAGCCAAGAATCCTAATTTCTCTCCCTGGCTGCAGCTGTGCCTGGTTTTTGCAGCCCCTCCAAGGTGTGCAGCTCCCCGTGCCAAAGGCAACACAGGAGTGCACTCCTGGGCTTCTCCTCCTGCAGCTCCACCTCAAATCCCACTGCTGCTCACTGCTCCACACTCGGTGCTGCTCAGGACACCGACACTCCTTGCTGGGATGAGTTCTGCACTTCAAGCAAAGACCAAGATTCCTCCCTCCACCACCCCAAATTTAACTGAGGACATTTAATCTCTTCTTTGGCAGAACTTCCTGTAAGCATTAAAAACCCAAAAAATACAAACTTGTCCAAGGGGTCAAACCAACTTGTTCCTCTGTGTTCCAGCTGTCTCACTCTTTAGCTCTTTTAATTAACAGGGATCCTGATGGTCCTTGGAGACAGGAGGGTTCAGAAGTTCTCTCTGGGCTCCTGCTGGGAATGTGTCAGGATGTGAACCAGAGGCAACCTTTTATAATTCCTACATGAATATTTTTGTTATGAAGGTGAACGCAGCAGTGCCAGAGCTGCAGGGAGGCCAGAGGGGATCTCACCCCCAGTGCCTCCCCTGCAGCTCCATGGGGTCCAGTGGCACAAAACATTTCTCACCCTTCCCTGTCCCTGCCCTGCTGGCAGAGGGGCAGGGCAGGAGCTGTGAGCTGTGTCCAGGAGAGCTGGCAGGGAAGGACAGCTCCTCTGCCCCCACAGCTGGTGACAGCTCCAGCCCTCGCTCCGTGCCCAGGTCACATCCCGAGGCACTGGATGCTTTCCTGGTAGAAGGTCCTGCTCCTCCCAACAGAGGCTCCAGGCCATGCCAGCTTCTGCCTCAGGAATTCTTCCAGAGGAACAGCAGCTCCTTCAGGACAGGGACTGCTCTTGCTCCCCCAAGCTCCTGACAGCAGTGACAAAAGCACAGACTGGAAAGAAGGAGCTGCTCCAGAGCCCCGTGCCCTCTGCCTGCCTGTGGCAAGTGAGAAGCAGCCCCAGCACCCAGCTCAGAATGTCCAGGACCAGCCCACACCTTCTCCCCAACCAAACCCTCACCACCCTCAAGGCTAACACATGCCAAAACAAGAGGAACCTGTTTGTTCTGCCACACAAAACCTCACCACCTGCTCCAAGGACATGTCCAGGACCACTGCTTCCACCATACACCACCTTCCACGCTGCATGCATCCATCCCAAAATATCTGACTGTATCTGGGTCAAACTTTGGTACCCCCAAGCAACACAGAACACTTCATCCTCTCCAAAGCAGCTCCAGGAGCAGCAGATGGTGATTAGAGAATGTGTGGAGGTGACACAGAACCATCCAAGGATATCAGCTCTGGAAGCCCTCCCCAGCTCATCCACAGCTACAGAGCAACACTGGGAAAACAAACACTGCTATCAATTCCAGCTCACACAGTTATTAGTTAAGAGTTGTTATTTTAAAAGCACACACTGAGAAGTTTTCCCTTCTCCAGCTGCTTATTTTGTTTGATTCGAACAAAACCCATGGACATTAATTTTAGCTGTACTTAATTGAATAATTTCTCTGGGGAACGGTTCAGGGACAGTTTCAAGGCAGGCTGCTTCCAAGAGCCATTACTAATTGGCATCTACCACAGCCCCAGTGTGCCAACCAAAATAGTACTTTTGAATGTTACTGGAACTGCTCTCAGCCCAGATGTGTTGAGAACTCGCAGTGATACAAGGCAGGCAAGAACTATATTCACATGATATGGCATTTGGAGTTTCCTCTCCCAGCTATCTGCGAGGAGATAAAAGTCTCCTTCCCTGGAAGTATTTGAGTGTAAAATCATTTGTTCCTCCCCTTTGCTCCCAGCAAGTGACCCTTCCTTTTACTCACCGTGTTTAAGGCACAGCAGCACAGTCACCTGAGATCAAACAGCCCTTTGGAACAAAAATATTCTTGTAGGAATTATAAAAAGTTGCCTCCAGTTTATAGGAGTGGCTGAAGTCCCCAGTGCCACACACCCAGGGCACTGTTCTGGGCACTGCAAGCTCACAGCACTCACTGGGCTCTTTGCACTTGTAATTAATCTTTATTTTTATTCAAATCCCAAATCCAAGTGCCCCAGCAACACAAACAGAGATTTTGGGGCCAGACTATCAAAACTTCCAGCAAAATCTTCACGTTATAGGGACAATGTCATCAAATTATTTTCCTACAGACGTGACTCTGGGAAAAAGCAAGGATATCCTGCTAATAGATAAAATAGCCATAAAATCTGCATGCCTAGGAAAGCCTGGAGCACTGGGAGGCTGGAAGGCCACTTCCATGGCTATAACAAATCCCTGCCAAGCAAAACACTTTTCCTGCTACAATGTGTTTGTGCTCTGCAAACTTACAGCAGAAAATGAAAGGACAGAAGCTATTTCAGACTCCACATTTGTTTGTTTTCCCTTTATCCAAAATCTAAGCAGGATTTTTTAAAATACTGCCTTCAGAAATTGTTGGTAACGCTCACCCCCCTACTTTCTTTTAGCAACTCTCATTTTTCCCAGGTTTTTACACCATTTCAACCCTTTTCCGTAGATATCAACAGCTTTCATTACTAATACACATCAGTTGCCACAATTTCCTAAGGTGGTTTAGCAAATCCCCATAAAACACTGTTTGGCTACTGAACACCTCAAGCTGAGGTTTCCAATCCATTTCACAAAGAAAGAAACCAAAAAAACCCCACAAAAATACCAAAATACCTACAACCGAAACAACCAACACCAAAACAAAAACACCAAAAAAAAAGTCCAGAAGAGCTACATTATACCCCATTAAGCACTGTTTGGCTACTGAACACCCTAAGCTGAGGTTTCCAAAGCAAAGAAAACCAAAACCCCCACAAAAATACCAAAACCAAAACAACCAACACCAAAACAAAACATTTTAAAAAAATTTTTTAAACCCTGTGTTATACTCTCCGTGCAGCTGTTGCCACTTTTAAGATCTCCTTGGCAATTCCTGACTCTGACTGAAGGGGTGCCTTCCTGTCCTTCCAGTTCCACTCATTTTCAGAGCAGCCAGTGCCCCTCTCCCGTGCCACAGACACGAGGACCAGCAGCCACCACATTCGGGAGGGCTTCCTGAGGTGGCCCACGCAGGACAGAGCTCGTGCCCTACCACCCTCACCCTTTAAAGATGGGGCTTGGTGTTCCTTTTTATTAAATGAAAATGCACTTTAGAAACCCAACGAGCGCCTTCCCCCAGGCAGAGCAGCCTGACCCTACACGCTGTGTGTGAAAGAGTGGCTCAAACATGGTGAGTTCCCCACCAGTGCCCTCTGCAGAACCCCAGCCTCAGGCAGGAGCAGATGCAAAATTTAGGGTAAAAAAATTCCACTGGTCAAGTCCTGGCTCTTAATCATGGGTAGGCTGCCACGAGCCTCATAATTCCCACAGCTTCTTGAGTACTGGGAGTCCACACAACCTTCTGAACGGCCTTAATGTACAGAGGCAGGGGAGATGCCACCCTGCAGCCCATTCCCACACGGTGACAGTCAGTGACAAACACAGCAGAAGAGGTCACGAGGCCAGCAGGACAAATCTTCCTCACCAGACCACTCCTTACACCCACAAGAGCTGAGAACTTCAGGAGAGTTCCCCAAAACCACACTCAAACACCTCTGCCAAGTGCTAAAAGCTGACTGCCACAGGTTCTGCTGGTCTGTCCATCCACTGCACATCCACAGTCAAACCTCTCCTAAAATACCTCAGCCTCAGCTGAGCATTAAGGGACTTGTTTCATTCTGCTCAAGACATTTAGAGCAGAGGAAAAGGCAGAACCGTGTATCAGTGGGATGTCAGGCCTGCAGAACACAACTGCCATTTTAATAAACATTCGGGTTGGGAGGGAGCCAGCAGAGCATCAGAGTGTTCACCACAAGAGCATCATGCTGTGGACAGCTGCAGGGCATTATCCTCTTGGATCAGAAATGAGGAGGAAAGCCACTTCAGAATTGGGCTATCAATCATGGGAGGAACCAGAAAACTTGCAAGTGCTTCATGGTTACAGTATTGAAAGCAGCTGATAAAGCTAAGGTCAACCCAGGCATCTGGGACTAATCTCCAGCTGACATCCTTCATCAAGCTCTACTGGAATCAGTGATAAATTGAGTAAATTAGCAAGAGGAATACATCGCCTAACAGCACGTTCAGAGCTGGGCAAATGGCAGGAATTGGATGCCCTGCAGTGATGGCACTCCTTGGACCTCGCTGGCATCGCAGTGTCCTGCCTGCCCAGCCACCTGCCCAGGAGTCTGACAGGCCAAAAGCAGAGAAACACATCTCCAGAGCTGACGGCTCAAAAATATTCCATCCCCAGTCTGCAGGCATGGAAAAAGTTCTGATTACTCACAGAAGTGGTTAAAACAACAGAAAGGGTGGAAGAAGAACTTCCACAGATAAGACGACCTTGAGTCTACGCATCCTCGTTAGCCTTAGCTAATGATTTTCTTTCTTCCCACTTCCTTCCACCAAGAGCTGTGCCAACTTTCCACATGCCCTCCCATGGATTTTCTGCAGATGTGGCTGAACACTTGGTGTTTGGGGTGGCTCTGTGCCCATGGATTTCTGCAGAGCAAGGGGAGGCTGTCACACAGAGGGAGCCCTTCCACAGCTGCTCCGCTCCCCTGTGATGTTCTCCTCTCCACAGCCCGTTTCCTGGAAGGGCCCAAAGTGATTCCTTGGCACGAGCTGCACGAAGCTGAGGGGTTGGTGCCACCGGGCTGGGGACACTTGCGTGGCCGAACCCTGCTCTGATCTCCGCACACGAGTCCTGAACGCCAGGGTGACGAACCCCAGCGCAGGAAGGAAACCTCCAGCCTCCGCTTTATCGAGCTGCACAAACAGAGCGTTTATCAAACTGCAGAGATTGCTGGGGCTCACTGTGCTTCGCCTGCAGCTGTGTGCAGGACTGCTCTGATGGCTCTCAGTGCATGGGAACAAGGGAGCACAGGGCCTGACTGCAGCAGCCAGAGTTCAACACCAAACAACGTCTGAGTAGCCAAAATACATTGTTGCCAAAGAGATATTATTTTTTTTTTTAATGAGTGTATATATGTGGCAAAAAATTAACTCCTAGTTTTATGCGTGTCATCTCAAAGTTGTTTTTTCTAATTACACCGTTTAGGACATCCCACTTTAAAAAAAGCTACACTGATACTGCAAAAGGCAGTTTAGCCCAGGATTTTAAATTTTTTCCTGATTTTTACCTAGGAAAAACAGAAGCCATTTCTGTTATTTGTTGAACGTGTTTTTTGGCATACTCGTACTCATCTGTTGTTCCACAACCTGGAATAAAGGCAGAGACCTTTCTGAACAAGTATCAAATAACTGAGTGTACAGAATGTGCCTCTTCTACAGCAAAGTCGCTGTTCTGCAGAGGCTTCCTGAGCCTGACCAGAAAACAACACCCATAGGATTATTAGTCCCAAAAAAAGAGCCACAAGCTTTTTACTTTACAACTCCAGTTTTAATAAATCCCAATAAACCCCATTACATTTCCCAAGGCAACTTGAGAATGACCTGCCCTGCAAGGTCTGCCCTTTCTACCTTTGAAGCTACGAGCTCAATTTTAACACATCTGGTAGTACAGACTCCTCATGTTTGCTCTTCCCATATGGGCTGGGAGAAAGTTCTGGATGTTTTCATCATTTTTCTGAAAGGACAATGAATTCTTGCTGCATTGTTTCCAACCCAAATAATTCTGAAACCCAAGCGGGCATTCATGGGTAGATGCATTGTACAAATCTTCACGAGCACAAAGGATCACATTCAATGGCTTGGCTGAGGCCATTGTGTTTCTCTCTTAAAAAAGATGGTTTGGACATTAAACACCACTATTAAACCCTTTCCCAGTTCAGTCATGACCCTGCACCCTGGTCAGACCTTTCCCCCTGCAATGGGGATGCTGGTGAACAAACCCGCACCACCTGGGCCTTCCTCCGCACCCCCTGGAAACAGGGATAATTCAGGAAGAATAACAGGATCAGGAAAATTGTCAGTTTGTCCAATCAGAAAACATGAGCTACTATCTTTAGCTAGGAAAATCAGGGAAATGTGGTCATTTCCAAGTGAGCACTCGCAGCTGTCCCTACACTGCACAGGTTTTAGCAGGAGCAAAACCTAAACCACTCTTTAACCTGCACTGATTGCATGAAGATGCAGAATTTGATTACTTGACATTTTGTAGAACCTTGGGAAGCCCCAGGACAGGCAGTGTCAGGTGCTGCAAAAGCCACAGGGAACTCACAGCCTGGCCACACTTCCAAGTGTCCGGATTTTGAAGTTTCACATCCCCAGCAGTATTTCAAGGCTTCAGATGTTGGGTTCGGGGCCTCAGCCTTAAATTATTTTTTTCAGACCCTCTTAAAATGCATTTAATCCTTTGTTTTCTTTCCGAGGAGAAAGGTTTCACATCTGGACTGTCAACCTGCATTCCACAGCATTAGCCTGGCAAACCAAAGCAGCTGAGCTGTAAATCTCCGAGAAGAGAACTTGTCATGGAAATCGAAACTCAGCATTAACTGCGGGCCCAGTTCAGCAAGAAAGCCAACAGAAAGAGCCAAAACAATGCAGGCAGCCCCAAGACAACTTTGGAAATGAATCCTGCTGTCTGAGAGAGCAAACCAACCTCATCTAACACCTCAGACGAAAGCAGAATCACTTACCTGGGTCTGATCCCAAACAGACACCTAAGAGCTCACTGAGAGCAACTTAAACAGTTGAATTTTGCACCATTTTCTACAACCAGCAGCCCAGTTTCATGAGCAAACTGCAGGTCCCAAACATGCCCTGTGAGAGCTGAATGCTCAGTCCCTGTGAGCTGCAGCTCCCTGCTCCCTTGGGCTCCCACTCTGCTGCTTACGAGCGTGGGGACACGAGCAAGGAGACAGAAAGTGACAAGTTCATCTCCAAAGATTTAAATTCCTCCAGCCAGATTTCAAGAGAAATCCAAATGCCAGCACTGTAATATGCAAAACTGATTCAGTGACAAAGGGCTGTAGAACAGTAAAAATAATAAAAATAAAAGTATCAAAATTGCCCCAGGACAACAGCATGTTACCAAGTGTCTCAGCTGAGGTCATAAAAAAGTGTTAATGTAACATTTTTTGATCATTGCAGCATATATTTGTTATTAGATTTTAGATTTAAAAGTTAGCTGCTAGAAAGAAATCCATTTCTGCCAATAATTTGTTTCCTTTAGAGGGAAAGCAGTTTTGGAAAAGGACAAACTTGAGGTTAATTCAGCTCTGGAACAACCTGGAAGAAAGGCCTGGCTGATGCACAGAAGATTCTGAGCACCAGTGGTGTGCTTGGTTCACTCCTCTGCCAGCACTGACTTCCCAAATATCCAACAGCCCAACTCCACTATTTCTTATACTTTATACCAAAGCACTTTATTAAATCTCTCTTCCTCCCAAACACAATGCAGAGCTTTGTGTGCTGGCTCTGAGGATTATTTCATTCCTTCAGCTCTGCTTCCCTGTATCTGCACTGCTCCAAGCCCACCAGGAGCGAGTCCATCCCTGCCGAACGCCACGGCTGAGGCCTCTTTTTCCAACAACTGGACAAACACTCTTCACAACCAGCTCCATCCAGTTCTGCTGAATTAACAGCATTACCACAGCACTGCTGCTGCAGGAGGGCTGCCAGGAAATCCCCTCACCCTGTAAGAACCGTACCTGTGACCCAGCCAGCCTGCCGACACACACAGGTACTAAATCCACACTGAGTCTCTCCTGGCTGCTTCCTCAATGAGCAAGAAAACACAGCAAGTTTTTCTCCAATGACTCGAGTGCTGTGGTATCTGTACCTGGATACCCAAACCACTGTGTGGGAGCACCTTGTTACCCCCCCCACTCTGCTATCAGCATCCTGAGCCACCGCAGCACCTTCCTCTGCTACTTCTGGGCTGTCACCCACCAGCTTTCCAAGCTTCTTGCTCCAAGTCTCCTTCATTCCCTTGGCCACAGGAGGATGATGCTGCACCTGTGGATGCTGAGAGCCGACCACAGCCTGAGTCAACAGCCCAGGTAGCCATCAGAGCAACCATCTCCAGGCATCTCCTCCTGGACTGACAGCACTGTCATAATTGTGGAGCAAAGGAGCCCCCACCAAAACGGGCGCTCGTTTTCTGCTGGTTATTGGCTGAGGTAATGGCTCTGAGCTTTCACAGGGCACAGCACACTGGGTATAATGCAAGCTTTTGAAGTCCAGCAAGGGAAAAAAAAAATAAAGAGGGTTTTGTTGGGTTTGTGTCGGGTTTTTTACCCCCTTTCTTTTTTTTTCTGAACGATGTGATACAAACCAGCTTGATACACAAATTAGAGGTGATCTCATCAGTCCATTAGGACTAAAGCAAGACCATCACTTGGGAGGGGATGTGCTGGCCAGATAGCACTGATTGGCCTGTGAGCAGCATTACTGTGGGGGTACAAACGCAGCCTTCATTACACAGGCAAGGCATGGCTCCCAGCTTTCAATCCACCCCTGCAAACTGTTTGGCTGCATTGAAAAGTGGGATTTGGGAGCAGCGTCCCACACTCACCGCTCCCGTCGTTAGCACGGACCCTGGCCAGCCCTGCCACCTCTGTGGATAGAAGGAAATGACCTGCAGACATCACATGCCTCACTGATTCACACCAAACACATGCCTGGGACACAGTGTCAGGGCCTGAAAGCAGCGCAGGAAAGGCACTTGAAAATTCCCTAAGAATAGTAAAATGTGGTTTAGAGGCTTCTGCCTTTCATTTCTCATAAACTGGAACTCCATCACATCTTTCCACCAAGCTTCTTTGGATTTCTTTGTTGTCAAGCTAACAATGCTTGAAAGCGAAGAAAGTCTCATTTCTGAGATGTTTCTGTTTTCAATCGAGCAGCAGAACTATTTATTTTCCTAGCAGTGATGGAATTAAACAATTTGTCTTTGAAAACTCTATAAGCCTTCACCGTGACATCCCCCCATCTGCTTTTGAGATTAAGGTACTTTGATTTTTACCAGCTAAAGGTTTATGAACTGCTGTACAAACCCAATTACTCTCATAGTAAATTATGTAAAGCTTACATGTTATTTTTTAAATTTTCCCCCATGGAGTACTCTGGAGATTCGGAACAGGAACAGCTCACTGAGGCATTTTGAATTAAAAACGTGTAACAGGGAAAACCACGGAGCTTCCAGAAACTTGGAATAAAAAAGAAAAAAACCTCAACATCATTAAGTGAGGATGAGAGACACCCCAGGAGAGGCTTTTCAGGGGAGGACTGTTAAAAAACAAGGGAAAAAACCCTCTATTTCAGTGGGAGGGAGTTCTTTAAAAACAGATTAAGTTTCATCTGAGGTAGTATTTATTCCTCGGCCGCTCTCTGCCTCGCTTCCTGATTGAAACCAGGGATGGGAGAGATCCTGGTGTGCTCACTTGGGATGTCAGCAGCAGAAAACACAGGGTGGACAGTTTGATTTGAAGGAGATTTAAAGGAGAGCTGCCCTTTGTGCTCCCTGTGTCTGAGCTGTGCCCACCAAGGGATGGAGCATCCCCAGGGCAGGCTGAGCCCCGATAACGTGTGGGGCCACGGGGAGCACGGGACAAGGACTCCCCTCACCTCCACCTACCAGATCTGCCAGTGCCAGCAGCAGTCAGGCCCCACGAATTTAGGACACTAACAGAGTTTAGCACTTTCCAGACCAGGAAAGGAGCTGATGGCACTTGATCCTCTGACCCCAGCACAGACCCACTCTGTATGAAACCAGTTTTCCTGCCTGGGTGCCTTCTGACCCCGACTCTCCCTGCGGCCAAGGACACTGGTGCTGCTCTCTGACAATGGGTCACGTACTCGTAGGACCGATGCATCTGTGTCACAAAATCTCCAAAATTTGTGCAGAACGCTGTGCATGCTTATCACAGTTTTAATTCAAACCCTGGTGTCACGTTTCCCAGAGCAGTTCCCTCCTTCCAGAGCACCCCTGCTCTGCCTGTGCTGGTGCCATTAACCTTGTACTTGCAGCAACTCCCAGGTCACAAGAGACCAGACCCCAGCTCTTCCCCAGCTCCGACTCCCAGCGAGTCCTTGTCACCCTGAGCAAGGAGCAGCCGGGCTCTGCAGGGCAGGGAGCGGTGCCAGCAGCACTCAGAGCTCCCCAGGCTGGGCACAGCCACCACTGGCCCTCTTGCACCCACCAGTGCCCAGGACTGCTCTACCCTCAACATTCAGAGCTCTGTTTTCACTTCAGGACCCCTGCTAAAGCTCCCACCTTTTTCAAGGCTCCTCCCAACCTGCACTCCCGGTATTCTCTCCCCTCTCCCATTAAGATTCCTCTCTCTTGGACTACAGTTTGCTACAGGATAAACCAAGTGCTCAAAAGTGTATTTTGCAACACTAAGTTTGGATGAATCCAGCATCTCTGTTACACAAGCACCGTGATCCTGGTGCCAAACACGCCTCTCTCAGCTCCAGCATCCGCAGTGATCTCTCAACCCAGCCTCCTCTCAAATCCCAATTCGTTCCGGGAGGTCCTGCCCATGCCTCCCTTTTGTCTGCTCTGCTCACAGGGGTGGTTGAGGAAGCTTTAACAAATCACTGCCATGGCAGTGTCAAGCTGTCAACATGACCACAAGCCCACTCTGCTTGTGAAAGGGCTGTGCTGCACAACAGGCTCTGCACCCAGGCACCGCCCAGGAGCTTGTCAGGAGCCCTAAACCCCAGCAATTCCTGGTCATAAAACCATTGATCAGCACTAAGTACTCAAAAAACCTGACACAGACTATAAGGAGGAAAGAACACCCTAAAGATTTCTGAAAAAGAAAATAAAAAGCTTCTGAGCTCAAACCACAGAGAGATTTGAGAACTGGAATGTCTACAAAGTTTGGTTTAGCTACTTAAACTTAACAAAACGTCTGAGATAAGCTCTGTTTTACCTGGGAAGGGAATCCCACCTCAGGGAACATTCAGCTGTTGGGGCTGAAGGAGTTTTACAAAGAACCCAGCTCTGGTGTGACGCTGCTGGGAGCAGCCGGGCAGTGCCAGCACCTCCAGAGCTCCTGCAGGGGCCAGGCAGGGACACGGAGCAGGACACAGGGACACACTGCCCCAGCACCACACACACCTGAGAAAATAAAGTACTACAGCTAAAGCAAGAGCAAATAGGAACTAAAAGTATTAGAGACGGAAAACTAAGAGAGGACTCTCCCTCTCCTTTTATTGTCAGGGGTTTTTCCCTTTTGGAGAAGAGCAGGAAAGTCATTCCCTTATGCAAGATGTTTTAATTCACATTTTCCTTCTGACATCTCCTTCACAGGCCCACCAAAACAACCCGGGGAGGAGGTCAGACACAGCTATACATTAAGCAGCAAGGAAAAACAAGGCACATCCCACGCTGAGGACACGCTAATGGCTCTTTGGAGTCAACACTTACCTAATTCACTTTTTAAGACTTTCAGTTGCAAATTTTTTATTCAGCTTTCACAGCACAAATAGCCACAAGAAAGCTACCCAAAGCCCCAACTCGCCACATCAGGATTATTTGATATGAAGGTCACTTCCTCCAGCCCCAAGCAAACTCCTTCAAAGCCTTTAAGAGACACAAGGAAAAAGGATGAGGAATACTTGTATCGATTTTAGGATGTGAGACACAGGTCAAACACTGAGTGCACAAAAATAATTCCTGCTTCTAGAGGACTATAAAAGCACTAAATACTCAGAAATGCCCTGTGCTGGCATCTGTGGGGTGCAACAGTTAATTTATTAAGACAGATTAATGCACCCACAAACCCTCCGGCGTTAAGGCAATTCTGACCTCTCTGGATTGGCTGCCAGTGTGATATAGGTCCAAAAGAAATGACCCTGTTCTGCTGCGACAGAACAATAAATCGGCTTCCTCGAATACAGTGGTTAAAGAATCCAAGTTCCTGACCCTGAATGTTTCCCTAGTAGGATGCTGTGCTGTAGGGAACAATCGGGATGACATTTGCTGAAATGTGTGGGATTTATGATATAATAGGTTGCACATATGTGCCAAAAGAGAAAAAAAACCTCTTAAATCCAAGCAAATCAAGATTGATTAGCTATTAAAATAGCTGAGAGAACACAGTGCAGTACAGGTGGTACAACAAACCAGCTCCCTCTCCGTGCGCAGCGACTCCGGCTGTTTTGGGGTCACACCGTCCGTGGATTTGCGAGCGCACTCTCACTGGGAAAAGCAAAAATTGCCGCTCCTTTGTCAACTCCTGCTCTCTGCAATTCTCCAGGTTTGCACTTTGATAAACAAACCTCACGCAGTCCTTTCATAGGAAGTCCCCCTAAGTGCACAGGAAAATCCCATCTTGTCTGGCTTTGATCACCAGGACAGACTGAAAAGGAGCTCGGGCGATTTAACAGCGCTCCCCGTGCTGAGGAGAGGCCGCTCACATCCACTCCCCACTCCATCACATCCCCTCCAACTCTACCCCTCCCTTTCCTCCAGCCCGGTGACTTTTTGTTTCCTTGCTGCTAATTGCAATTACAGGTGTCCCAAAGCCCACAGCCTGACAGATGCCTCATGCCTCAAATGCCAGCGCTGTGCTGGGACCGTGCCTGTCCAGCAGCACCACAAAGCAAACATTCCTCACCAGGAATCACAGCAGCCCGACTTCTCCGTCCCTCCCCGCCGCCCCAGGAATGCGAACAAGTTGTTAATACCCTGCAATCTGCTCGGTTTCCCTCTTAATCCTGGTTTTAAGCAAGGCTCTGCTCACAGGAGATCCCATCAATACATCCACAAGGCGGGACAGAGCCAATGTTATTGTGAGCCTGAGGTGGAACGGCTCCGCTCCCAGCAGGAGCTCCATTTGTACAAGGAACCAGCCAGTGCTGCTCCAGCAGGGCTAACCACTGCAAATGAGCTCCCTGCAACAACAAATCTCCTGCCTGGGCTCTGGTCGGGCAGGAGCAGCTCCCGTGCTGAGCCTGCCCTGCCCTCTCCGCAGGCAGGGGACTCAGGCACACACCCCCTGTCCTCCTGCACAGGTCTTCACCCCACACACCTTTATCCAGCTCTCCACATCCCCAGAGACTGGGAACACGATGTGGGAAAAGACTTCTTGCAGCCCTGGTCTTCGTCCCCACTAACCCTGAAGAGCTGAGCCACATCCCTCCTTCCAGGTGAGGGATTCGCTCCTTCTTCCCTCCAAAATCCTTATTCTGCAACTACCCGTGGGGTTTATTTTCACACCATTTTCAGCAGTTCTCAGGTGCCCACCACCCACACAGCTAAACTCTAACACATTTCCAGCACTGGCAGCAGCGTTGGGCATCCCTTGGTTTGGTGTGCACAGCCCAACTGCAGCAGCCCAGAAGACTGAGACTGATTTACCACTGTTCCACACCTACATTTGGCATGGAACCCCCTTGTTACATTACCCCCAGCCTGGGAAAACTTTGGTTACTGTCACACAAAATAATGAACATGAAAATAATTATTGAGCACACTGACCTGGTGGAGAGGCAAGGACCAGCTCCACGGGGCCACGTGGGTACCAAAACACTGGGACTTGGGCAAGAGGAAATCCCTCCTCCCCTGGCTTTTGGAAGCCTCCTTTAGTACTTAACTCTTTTCACTCAGCTGTTTCCACGACATTTGAGCTGTTTGTCAAAGACTCAACATCCTCTGCCACTTATCTGGAGAGGGGAAAAGCTCCTCCATCCACTCCTGCAGTACCGGAGCTCCCTGAGCAAACTACGACTTGCCTTGCACAGAAAAAGGGGCTGCTCAGCAGAAGCCTCCCACGTGAACACCCTGATCCCAGCTCAGAACACTGACAGACAGAATCAGCAGGGAAAAGCTTTGAATCCTCCCCAAAACTCACTTCTGTAAACGCTTCGCTGTTTAGGGGAAGATGAAAGGGATGCAGTCAAATCAAACACCACTCCACCACACGAGTATTGGCAAAACACGTTCTCAGCGCTTTGCATTTTCCAAAAATACAACCCCAGAGTGAGGGAAGATTCCTCCTGCCTCAGTGTGGCTGCTGCCGAGGCCGGGGGAGAGCAGAGATGTGGCAGTACCTTACCCTGGGATTACTCCCAGCATTGACAGACAGATTAATTGGAGACAGCTGCAAGGAGAACTCTCCTAACGACATGATTCATTAGTTTTCATAGATAATTACATCTGCTCATGGCCTCACACTGAATCATTCATTTAGGGAATTTTTGGGGCATTAAATTTAAATGCAGTAATCAGATTTGTTAATCCGTGGGACAAGGCAAACCAAACACAATTTTATTCACGGGATTGTTTATACTTCCAACATTGACACGAATTCAGCAGCAGGAAAAAATTAGCAGCATCATGTACGCCCATGAAGGTTAGAAATTATTAATGGCTAATCTCCCTCACTCCCCCAGTGCTGGTGACCAGACTGGGCAGATTTTTTTGGGGCTGCCTGGACTGCAGGTTCCTTCCCTGGATGCATCTTTGTGCCTTACACAACCCAGTGGCCTTCTCAGAACACACAGAGATTTTTTGGTAATTTTTTGATGATAAGATCTTTCGATAGAACGAAAGAATGAAAATAATTGATACTTGGGTTTGCCACTCTCTAGATTCAAAATACAGCTGGTTTTTCATTGTTGGTGTATTATACGTTAAATAATCAGTTTCAAACATGGTTTAGCTGGTTTTATTACTCTGAAATAGCAGCACATATTCACAGATAGAAACCCCGGAAATATCTGCAGATCCAGGCCAGTTCTCTCCATATCAAGTCACAAACTTTTTACTAAACTGAACTCCACCTCAAAAACTGATAATTTTTTGCCCGTTTTTTCTGGAAGTTCCTTTGGAATTTCTCATCTCTCAGTTAAAAAAGAAAAGTAATTTTCTCATCTGTACTATTTATGGTCAATTCATCCCCATTTTTTCTTGAACCAATATCCTTCTTCAGATTCAGCAGTTTTTTCCCTCCCCAATATTTTACTGCCAAAACACAAACAGAAAGCAAACCATTATCTCCAATCCATCCCCAGCTGGCCAGACTGCACAGCCCAGACACCAGAGCCCTCTCTGACCTCCACAGTCCTCACTTCTTCTCCAGACCTTTTTCCCCTCCAGTTTATTCTTCTGAAACAAGAACCAGAAAGTTCAGAGTATTTTTTACAAAGCTGTGTCCAGGTGCAGTGACCTGTCTTGGCCCCAGGCACCACTGTCACCTGCTCCACCTCATCTTCTCTCCCCACCAAACCAGCAAGGATCTGGTCGGGTTTGGGCCGAGCTCAGGACGTGGCCAGTCCATTTCTGCAGCTCCGTGGATCAAAAGCAAGCTCAGGGCTTCGTCCTCACAGCACTGCAGGAACCCCACCCTCATCACACCATGACCTGAACCACGCTGAAGGAAATACCAAGGAGCTGGCAAGAGGAATCTTGTGGCACATCAAAGATCCCATGGCTTTCAGCAAATCAGCTTTCAGAGAGGAGCAGCTCAGGTTCACCAGCACCACCACAGGGGAAAGACCTTTTTGGGGGGCCTGGAAACAAAGGGCAAGGTAGAGAACCCTGCCCAGAACCACACAGTGAGTCCTTGGGCAAGCCAGGAATGCGACCACCAGACCACAAGTACTCGATGGCAGCCACAACAGAGCTGCTCCTGGGTGTACAGGAGAGAGCACCTTTGATACCACAGCTTGGATTCCTCTGAATTCACATGCTACTGCTGGGAAGCTGACATTAATGTGCAACTTGAGATCTCCTCCTCTGGTGAAGCTGCACCTACGCAGTCGTATTTATTCTTGTTGAGGTTTGGGGGACGGGGGATCGCTGCATGGAAGCTGGAACAAATTAATATTGCCCTGAGAATTATTATTTTAAGAGAGGGAACCAGCAGAAGCACAAAGGTAAGCCAACAGCTTCTATTTTCTTTTAGTGGAGTGTCTGACAACACACAGTATATTTTCTCAGGATCCATCCCAACGCCGCACAGCGATAAGCTCCTCGGGAGGCTGTTACTGGAAAGCATCCCAGGCCCTGCAGTCACATCCCCACTTCTGCAACAGCTCCAAGCCCAACGCCCCTGTCCCAGCCGTGACTCCCAGGGAGACCCTTCCCGAGGAGCGGCACCCGAGCTCTGCTCAGCTCTCCCGACACGCGCTGTTCACCTCTGCTGAGCAGCACCGCCTGTTTGTGTAACTGGAGGAGTGGCAAGCCCTCTCTCGCCGTGATTTAAGCTCTGCCAGTGTTAGAAGGAAAACAAAGAACAAAGATGCTGAGATATCCATCATCCCACCAGCGCCCGTGGGGAGTAGCTGGAGGAATGCAGCGCGCCGGGATCGCCGGCCCCGCTTCCAGGGCAGCCTCCCCTTCCTGTGCACACCGAGAGCACTCAGAATTCACCTCTCGCAGCCCATGCGGGGCTCAGCACCCCAGCAGGAGCTGCCTGGCCTGCAGGCACCAGGGGCTGCTCAGTGCTGGTGCCACGCGACCACCGCGGGCTCCCGGAGACCACACGGGCAGAGCCCTGCCCCTGTTATTCCTGCACGGAATTCAGCAGCTGAAAACAGCAAACCCCAGGGCCAGAGCTGTTTGCCGAGAGGGGTTTTGGTCACTACATGCAGAAACTCACGGAAGAGTTTTTTCTCTTGTTCTCCAAGAGAAATGGAGAGGATACACACGTGTTTGATTAATGCCATCGACTACACGAGTGCCATGAAAGGAATTCATTTCCAGGGAAAATTAAAATACCAACTTCCCTCTCACTGAGACAAGTGAGCACAAGTGGGGAGACAACTGAAATAAATCAGAGAAATGCAAGAGAAATGGGGCAGCAAGCACAGTGAGGAGCCGAATGGGTCAAACACTGTCCCTGGAAACCTCAGCACAAAGGGACCACACTCAGCACAGGAACAGCTTCTCCAAGGAAACTCAGGCACAACCCCCAGGAGCTCGGTGCTCCTGCCCAAAAGGGGCAGCAGTAACTGTGAATTGCATGGTCAGTGTCTCTTCCTCCCCCTCAGCAGAAGCACCTTGAGCCGAGAGCAGCTCAAGAGAGACGTGGATGCAGAACTTTAGTCCTTCCCTTATTTACTTCACTGCATTCTCACACTGCAGAAGAGACCATCAGTGACTGTCAGAACTCAAGGAGAAACCCAAACACTCAGGGCTGTTTCCAGGAGCAGGAGAACCAAATAAGCTGAGTCACAGCACCAGGGACAGACACAGATGCTACAGCGATGCCAAAACCCGGGCTCAGCACCTTGCAAAACACACCCGAGGGGCACCAGTGCATCTCCCTGCTGGGATGGAGAAACAGAGCCAGGAACCTGGCACCCTCTCCCAGGACAAGACCAGAGGGGAGAGACTCTGCATCACTGAGGAGCTGGATGTGCTCGACCTGCCGAGGCTTCCCTGGCGAGCAGCGCTGCGCTTGGGCAGCAACACTTCCACCTCCTCCTCCTCCCCTCAGGCAGCACTACCTTTTTTTCAAACAGTTGGGCAATTGTCTGAAGGAGAAGTCTAAGAGGGGAAAAACACATTCCTCTCAAACAGCATCACTGCCAGGCACAGGACTGCAGGATCACCCAACCTTACTGCTGACCCCATGCTTAAAAAGCACCTTGAAAATAAAACATAGCCTTTATTTCAGGCAGTACTAAAAGCAAGCAGAAAAGCAGTGCCTTCTTTTCACAAAGGACAAAATGTACCTTTGGATTTCTAACTCTCCTTTTTCAATGTTTTGTTGTTTTTTTTCCTGTGCTTCTCTCCCACGTGGAAGGGATGAAGAAATGTTGGGGAGGGTGGTGCTTCAGGACAGTTTAAGTGTGCATGAACCGGCTGTTCACTCTCAGCACAGCACTTGTGCTCCAGAGAGATCACCCCAAGCCCATGACACCGCTCCTTCCTCCAGCAGACCTTCATCAAGTCCAGCTGGAGACTCCTTTCTCTTCCCCCAGGGCCAAAGGGAAACTCACTGATATTTTTCATGTTTAGGATGTGGGGAAGGACACGCAGGAACACTGAAACATATTAAATTGCTGCATTTCTCTTCCCCCACTCCTCTCCCTTTTTTCCCAGAAGGAGGGATTCTTCCAACCCCCAAAACAGACCAGGAGAGCAAAGTGCATGGCAACAGCACCAGGGAGCACCAAATCCATGGACCCCTCTGAGCCCCTGTGCACCACACGGGAGTCACCACATGCTCACACCACCAGCTCGACTCCCAGCTCCCTCAGCCCGTGTTCAAACCCTTTTTTATCAGCAGGAACAAGAGGAAGAGCATCCTCTGCAGGAGGGAGCACAAACCCAGTGGCTGCTGCAGCACTGGGGACAGCTTTGGCTGTGTCAGCAGCTCATCAGTTTGCAGCTTTGGGCAGAAAGAGCTGCTGCCAGCAATGACACATTTTACCCAAGATCTCCTGAACAAAGCTAAATTTGGAGAATTCAGTGTTTATCACCATCCCTTTGATCCAGAAACACCAGAGGATGTGATGGGAGCTTCAGTGGAGCAGCCATGGACAGCCCAAGTTACCAAGCACAGTTGGGCAGGACCAAACTGTGCAGTGTCTGTGGCTGATTTTCACACAATAACTGTTAGTGAGAGCTTCTGGAGAGCTTCCCCCCTTTCAAAAACCAAACCTCTCACTGAAGCCAGCAGTGCCAGGCAGTTTATGGAATGTTTTTATCCCAAACTGAAGGATGGGGGTTTGGCTGTGTTTGTGTTTGGCAATGTCTGTACATTTGGATGATTTAGGCAGACAAGATCTGCTGCCTTTAATGCCCAGCTGCTCTATTTAATCCCTGTTAAAACTGGTTTTCCCCTTTCTTCAAACACTACTGCAAGGCTTGTTTAAAATACATCCCTTATAAAGGCTCCTGGCAACTCTGAAATGAGAGTTTTCCTTAATCTTCCTGCTAACTTCAGGGGATAAGCTGTTCAGCTGTCCCCATGTCACAGTGTGGGTGATGTCAATGGGCTGGAGGAGAAGCCAGGCCCCAGAAACGCCGAGGTCCCACTCCCCTTCCCTCTGCCTTCACTCTAACGAGGTCTCTTGATGAGTTCTGACAGACCAGGAGTCCCCAGGCCCTGCAGAAGGGCTGAGCACCTTCCAGCAAACACTGATTGAGATCTACCTGACTAAGGTCCTCTTCACCAGTAGGGTGAGGGTACCAAGTGTCCACCAGGACTGGGACAGCAGGAAAAAGTTCCTGGGCATTTTGTGCATGGGACTGGATTTGCCTCCCCAGGGAGATGATCCCTGGAGGTGTCTGACAGGGTCAGGCCCACATCTGCACTTGCAGCCAGGAATGTTCCTCCTCCTTCAACTCAGCTGCACATCAAATACACACAGATTATGATAAAAAACCAAATATAACCAGCTTTAATGAATATCAAACAGGGAAAACTCCACACGTATCAGAAAATACATTAATTTGGCTTGGTATCCTGCACGAGCTGAAAGCCTGAGGCAGAGCAAGCCTGGCACGTGCTCTGTTTAAAAGGTTCCCCAGCCTCTGTATCAATGGAGTTTTTCTCCATTATTCACAGAAATCTGAAAGTTTCTCTTTCAGCAGGGACTGAGAACAAGTTTTACCTCCAGAATAAAACCATGTAGAGACACAGCTGTTGAGGGTACTTTGCCATCACACTTGCACTGTGAATACTCAACAGAAAGCAGAGTGAGAAATCTGCCTTATGCTTACAAGCTCTAAGATTTCTGTTAAATCAGCTGTGATTGCTGTATTTTTGCTTTATGTTTGCTTCTGAGGGATGCAGCCTCCCCTCACTAGATAAAACCTCCTGCCATTCCCTTCCAACACGAATTCCAGCTGGACACAGAGCTGGGTAGGAAGCACAGGGCAGATCTGGGGGTTACTCCCATTTCAGTGAGCTCCCTCATGCCAGGAAGTGAAACAGAAACCTGTCCAACATCTCCCTGCACGTGGGGACAGCTCCCAGGTGCTCTGTCCTGCACACTGACACAGCTCAGTGCAGAACTGGGTTAAACCCCTGCTGTCCTTTCCCCAGCACCTGCCCAGAGATAAAATCTGTTTGGAGAGCTCAGGGAGGTTGAGCAGCACACACCAGCCACGGAGGGTGAAGGCTGGCCTGGAACAGAAGGGAGGAACACACTGATTTTACACTCAAGCCCTCAGCCCCTCCCTCACTGAAGTCCTGTGGTGTCCAGCCGTGAGAGGCATTTTCCTTTCACTGAAAACACAGCACCCACACCAGCCATGAGCAAAGCTGCTGCAGTTCCTACTGCAACAAAGCATCAGATGGGGCTTTCTGTAAGAAGCGAAGCCACAGCAGCTGAAGCAGAGGGAAGAACCACACTGCAGCTCAACAGGCTGCAATTCCAGCCTGAGCACCACTGCAGTGACCTGGGACCAGCGACCTGGGATCAGCGACCTGGGACCAGCGACCTGGGACCAGCGACGTGGAACAGCTGCAACACCCAGCACTGACCCCAACTGCCACACGGATGCACCAGCACCAGAAAATCATAATCCAGCCCCAAAACTCAGAACTTTGATAATTAGCACACGAATGTGTGCCGTGCTGGAATCTCCTCCATCCCCAGGCTGGTGCTCTGACACAGCTTGGTCCCAATAATAATTTCCAAGTGAAAATACCTTTTATAATGAGTACATACAAAGCAGCCCATGTCCTAAGCTCGAGCAGAAGGAAGCTTTCCTCCCAGCTTATCTGATTTTCTATTCATTTCAAATATCACGTTTCGGAAGGCCACTTCAGAGTTCAATTCACACTGCTAATTTTCCTTGGCAAGACCCCACGTTATCTGCAAACACTGGCTGAGAACCCAACTGCAGCAATGTGATACCCACACCCTGTTGCACAGCAACTGGGTAACACAGGGATGTGGGAAACGTTCACGTTCCAAAAGGAGGGCAGGTGACAGAGTTATTAACATCAGACCCCGGGGGGATGCAGCAGTTGGAGAGGCAAGGAACACCAGAATTAAGGGATGCCCTCCCAGCCCCAGCCTGCCTGGGGCACTGTCCCTGCCCGGAGCGATCCCTCCCTGTCCCACTGAACGCCCCAGTGCCAATGGGCACCTCCTGCTTTCCCTCTCCCTGCTCCACCCTGTCCCAAGCCCAGGAACAGGGAAAGGTCCTGCTCAGCCCTGCAGGCCCAGGCACAGCTTGCTCAGGGAAATATCATCTGGAGAAAACAAAGCAGACAAACGGACAGGTCTCTGCTGGAGCATCCCTCAGGAGATTTCCGAGCTCAGCCAAGTCTTGATGGATTTTTCCTCAAGCCAAGGACCCTCCCACATCAGTTCCCTCCACCACCACCTGTCTATGCTATGGCAGAGATAACACACCTCTGCAGTACAAAAATAATTTAAAACAGTTTCAACACAGTGAAATAAATAATTTCTAAGTTTCTTGCCCAAATCACCATGTTTCCCACCACAATTCCCTCACAAAGCGATGAACATGGCAAAGCCCATGGCAACCAACCAGTAAGAACCAAAAATCTTCCCTCTACACCCAAAAGTGCTTCTTTGCCCTGCAGTGTTTGCAAAGGGAGGAGCTGGATCCTGATCCCTGTTCCCAGTGCTGCTGCAGGGCACCACAAGCCCAGGGCTGACACAGATCCGGGGCTCTGGCACTGGGGCTGGGCTGTCTCGTGGTGCTGCTCTCCTGTTCCAACCCAGCACTATAAACACAGAGCTCAGGGTCATACAGAACAAACATTTGGGCCCTTTATAACAAATATTACCTTATTTTTTGGTGTGATTTGCCCAAACCAGACCAAACCCAACCTTCTGAAATCCTGGCAGGACTGGAAACCAATATTCCCTTCAGCTTGGGCTCACACCTGGAGGAGCAGGGTGGGGAACCCTGGGGTCCCTGGTGCCCAGCCCAGCCCAGGGGATCCTGCTCCAAACTGGGAGCTGTGGCCTCGCTATCTCAGAGCCAAATCTATCACTTTTTATCACCAAGGTATCGCTTGAATTCCTACCCTGAGCCTGGAAAAAGGCTGTCAGGCCCAGATGTTTCAGACTAAAGACTGGCCCCAAACCAGCATTTTTCAGCAGACTTGGTTCTGTAAGAGAATTTCCAACAAAATGTTGAGATCAAACACCCCTGGAGCTGTTTCAGCACGATGAGATCCACGCAGCCAAAAGCCAGATTTGATTGTGCCCCTGCACTCTGATGCCAGACACTTCCCGTTATGGGACCTTGTGTACCTTGTGTGATTTATTCCCTTCGTGCTGAAGCATTTCTTGTAAAACTGCTGGGAGAAAGCAAAGTGGAATTTTGTCTGCTTCCACATCCAAGGCTTGCACTGCTGTTGTGCTGGAGGATTATTCAAGTTATTGATGTCTGGAAGCAGCAGCTCACTGGGAACAACAAGCACATCCCACTCGCTCCCAGAGCTGACTGGGATCACAGGAAAGGACTGGAGTCAGGCAGCAAGGCAGAATGTATTTCACAATCCATGGCATAAACAGGGTAATACCCACATCAGCTCTGCTGCTTTGGGATGCAGAGGGATGAAACACGTTTAATGCATCAGCAATTCAAACAAAAAGGTTACACTCAAGCTTGCAAGGAAGTTACTTTAATTTATAATAATAGTTATAGCTTAATGATTTGATCAGTTTTTAAGTGATACCAGGATGCTCCAAGATACCAACTTCACCACTTTAAAAGAATGCCATGTTTATGTCACATTAATTATATTTCTGACTGAAACACAGCTCTGAGGAAGCAACTGCTGCCAGCTTTCCCTCTGCCTCATCAAGCTGCCATGACCCTGGCATCCAACAAAAAGATTTGACACAGGCAAAACCCCTCTGAAAAATCAGCTCCCACAAACATTGTGGGCACAACCTGGCACTTCAACTTTCTTTAAACTGAACACTTAAAAATTACAAATCCACCCCAGTGCTGCACTTATGAATTGGTTCTGTTGCCTCACCCCAAGTCCAACTTCTTGGGAGCAACAAATTGGAACTGAGTTGTGCTGGACACCGGCCTGATGTGGAACAATCCCACGCCAGGCATTTCGGGCACGGGAAGCCATCGTCTCCAGAGGACTGCCATAAGAGTCAGAGAAGCAATATATTGTGCTCAGTGTCCAGGAGAACAGGAGAGATGGGAGATGGGAGATGGGAGGGGAGATGAGCTGGACACGCACTCGGAGGTAATGGGAAAAGCAGGAGAATGTGCTGGGGAGCCCCGAGCAGCCGGCTCGGGCTGAGTAAGCCCAGTTCAAAGCACTCCTCAGATTCCAGCAATACCTCACGAGCACAACGTGCCCAGAAACGTGGTTTTCTTATTCTCCCCTGCGTTGTAACCGTGCAGCTTCTAGCCCTCCAGGTTTTCTGGGAAATCCATTAAAAGCCCATTAAGTGCCCACCAGCCCTGACCGAAATCACCATGACGCAGGAGCATCTGCTTCCCACCAAGCATGACTCCCTTTAAAGCCTGGACATCACCTCCTCTCCAGTAATGCCTGGGCAAGCAGCTTCTCCAGGGATGTGGGACCGAGCAGCCACCTCCTCCTTCCCCCCATAAAACCTCAAAAAACCCTCCGAGAAGGGGAAGGCACAGAGGAAGCACTGAAGTCAGAGTCTTTAATGTACACACTGAAGTAGAAACCCTCGAGCTGTATTTCACTGCCACAAATAGCAAATATTTAAAAATAAAACATTATTTTTAGCCTAAGTGGTGCTTAAGGATTCGAGAATAAAACATTGCCCAGAGACAGGGAAATGTCATCATGTGAAAACGCTGAAGCAGCCGTGTCCTGCTCAGCGAACACCACATCAGGGCAGAGAGAAAGCATTTGGGATCCTGTCTCAAACCTTAAAACCTTCCCTGATTCAGCCAAAAACCAGAGGAGAATGAGTAAGGTAGAACACCTTGGTGTATCTACGAGGGTAAAATAAATAAAATTATACAGAAACTCACATAACATTTTCCTAGATCCTCTAGCAAAGGCTGTTTTCTGCACAGGGCCATTTATCCCCTGCCTTTCTTTTCCACAAGCAGCGTCTGTAAGGTCAGGATATAGAATTCCAGTTGCTCCCAGACAGGTAGGGATCTACCAAACAGGGGCTGTAAAGGAGAACAGACTGGGTTTGTCCCGTCCTGCTCCTTTACGACGCATGACAGACATCCTAAGAAAGCAGGAAAGCAGGCTGGGAAAATAAATCCCCTCTCCCTGGTCTCAATTCGAGATTTTCTTGAACAGAGGAAAAGCTAAATTAACATGGAAAAAAATCATCAGCGTTTTCAAATATCTACAATTACAGCTAGGTTTTGTTTTCTTTTTAAACAGTTTAAATCAAATGCCTGAAGCAGCAGATGGGAAACTCTCCTGTGCTAAAGGCTGAGGCTTCTACCAGAGCTCTGCGTTAGGAAACTAAAGACAAGGCTTAACAAAGAAGATGTTTAAGATCATAATTCTTATCAAAAAATCCTGGAAGGCTCAAAAAAGTTGGAAACTCATTTCTCCAGCAGTTCTGGTCCCCGCGCAGACAGATGGAGGGAGACTGCTCCCCCCTCCCCAGCGCGGGATGGGTGAGGTAGGGATTGACTAACTGTGGAAAAATCCACATAATTGAGAAGACAAATGTTGAACAGTTATTTTACGGCTTGAACTATGCAAGGAAAAAGGCTGCCCGTGCCAAGGGGCCAGCCAGGCTCATTGTGTGTGCGAGCAGCCCTGGGCAGCAGCGGCGCTTTCATCCCCGCCAGGTGCGGCCTCGAGCTTCACCGGGGCTGGGAGCGCTGCAAGCACCGAGAGGAGCAGCAGCATCCCCAGGGCACAGAGAGCAGCAAAACCCACACCCAGGCCGGGGAGCACGGCCCGCTGCCGAGGCCATTTGCTGCTTCCCAGGAGAAGCCCTATTTTCAGTTGCTTAAAATGATGAAAAGCTGTAACAACTCAGGCTGGAGATTCCCAGCTCGGAGCCTGCTTCCAGACGAATTTTCAGAAATAAAATAAAATTAGCGTTTCGGCCAAAATATCTGAGCCATTTCAGAACAATGCTGTTTCTTCCATGTTAAGGCTCTGCAGTGGCCTCGGGAGCTGCAGTACCCCAATGTTTTCAGTGACACACACACACAGGATAGAGGGGGATGGAAAAGGAGCCAGGAGGGGAACTGGTTGAGCAAGAATGCTGGAGTACAGATGGGTGGTTTCAAAAGTGAGGATTAGACACATTCAGAAGGGGAGATTAAAGATCAAATCAATAAAAGCAGCAGAATGAGAAGTCTGAAGGAAGCCAAGTTGTAGAAGAGAGAGGAAAGAGCGAGCTAGGGAAGGTCACAACCGAAAAGAAGAACTTGCTCTAACTCAGCTGAAGCCATCTGGAATGATACATGCTCCTAAAGGTGTCCCACAACAAGGACTTCCCAACCTCCTGACACAGGCTGTGTCACTCCTGCTGGAAGGATTTCCTGCTCCTCTCGACCTCAACTCAATCCTGTCACCAAAAGCCTCCCTCCCCTCTTGAAGCAGCTTTGCCTCATTCTTCACCAGCCTTGTGTTCCCATCTCACCTTCTGTCCTTCAAACTCAGCCACCCCAGAGGGTCCCCTTTCCTGGGGGGTCCCACCTGAGCGCTTCACACCAGGCTCTGTGCCCTGCCCATCTCCAGACAGAGCCAGGCTCAAGCCATGTTTAATTCCAGCCACGAACAGCCAGTCCCCAAAAACATTTATCCAATCCCTGCCACACCCAGGGAAGGGAAATCATTTGTGCCCATGCTGCCATACACTTACAAGGACATCTCATCCAACAGCACCAAAGCTGTCCTGAAGTTCAAATGACACCTAATTCTTTTCATAAGGCTCTTGCACAGAAAAAATCCAAATTCATTTGACTCTTACAAGGACAGAGCTGTCATCTCCCCAATGCTTACAAGGAGTTTGTTCTGCTGTCCCAGTCTGACTGCTGGAAACCCATCCCAGAGAGCCTGACAGGCAGCACAGGGATGATTGCTCCTTGATCTTCCCTGTGCTGTCAGCAGCCCCTCCGTGAGGCCACGGGCAGGACACCTCACACCTCCCTCATGCTGCTCCAATCATCCAACACTGCTGAAATTACCCTGAGCCTGAGCTCCAGAGCTCCCTGTGCAGGTTCCCATCTGGCTGCTGACCCAGGCTTGGAGACAGATCCATTCTGCAGTGGCTTCCCTGCTTTTTCCACATTTGTTTTAGGAATACCAGGAAATTTCACAGATAAATAAACACTGGAAACACTGAAACAGCAAAGTCTTGTGCTTAAAAGGTTAGGAAACACTATAAATACTATTTTGTGTAGATACCTTTCTCAAAGCAATGCAAATTCAGTGCAACCTTGGTTTCCATCGCCCAGCAGGCAGCACAGGCAGGGTTACTTCCTTGACAGATACCAAATAATTTGTTTTATCCTCATCACCCAGCACAAGGCTGCATTCCTCATGGTCTGCACACAACTCCAACTTTGCTCTGAAGAGTTAAAGCTCCCTCACAGACCTTCCCACGATGGCCCTCCTGACAGCAGGTCTGGGTGTATTTTGATTTTGACAGCTTCCTTGGGAGATGAAACACTCTTATTCCAACTCAGACAGAAAATAGGAAAACTAATAGTTAAGGTTTATTTTGGATGTTCCGTAAAAGAGACTTTGAGCCTCTCTCTTTTTAAAACCACATGCAAACCAAACCTTATCTACCTTTCCAAGCAATATTTAATAAATTCTGATGTATTTCAGGGACACGGTTTCGTGGTGGACGTGGCAGCGTCAGGTTTCCAGCAGGACTCAGGGATGTTAAAGGTCTTTCCCAACCAAACGATTCTGCGTTCCCCAGTCCTTCCTGGGGGATGGAGCAGATGGTCCCAGAGGTCCCTGCCAAGCCCAACCATTCCGTGATTCACTGCACCCAGAGCTCAGCCTGCACCAGTGCCAGGCTCCAGACCTCGGCAGCCGCAGCCTGGGGTGCCAAGCCAGGCTCGCAGAGGGAATCCCTCCTGGAAAAGCTCAGCTGGGATGGGTTAACCACCCTCACACCGAGCTGCTGGGCAGCAGCACAGACGGTTTTATGCTCTAAGGCAACATTTATCTGCTGCTGCTGCCACAAACTCCTCTTATAACCCTCGCCTCGCTCTCTAAACGTTTTCCCACACCTGGAAGGAATGAGGCAAACCTTACAAATGGTTTTTGTCACCACATCCACACAGTTCAACCCCAGAAGAGATCGAGTCCGATGCACAAAAGGAGGCAAGGCCTGCAGAAAACAGCGTGCCAGTGTTTTAGGAGTAGAAATACACACAAGAAGTGCCGTGTAACCTCAGGTTTGCCATTTCCCAGCTCCTCAGTGCTCATATCCAGCCTAAGCATTGCACTATTTAGACCACTCAGGACAAAAAGCAAAGTTAATTTTTCCCCCAGGAAGGGTTAAATCCACTTAACCAGTGTGCAATGAAGACAGAGCAGCGCCCCAGTAACACTGAAGTTGTTTCTATTCCATACAATAAGCTCGGGAAGCAAAATTAAAATCTATCTGCATGGTCTGAGGTCACTGAGGCTAGGGATGGTTATTTTAAATCTGAATATTAGAAACACATGCTTCTCTGTGGAGGTTTCTAGCAAACCTGAACCTGCTGGTGCTCAGCCTTTCCCAGGGAACGCTGAACACCTCCAGAGCCCACCAAGCAGGACTGCAGCCATCTCCCAGGGGTTCACAGCAGGCAGGGCTGTAACTCCATAGGATGAAAACAGATATTGTTTAGACAGGATGATGAACATCTCTAAAAATATAATCTTCAATCATTTCTGATTTACAAACTAATCCTAACAATGATGCAATGCACCCACAGCCCCATTGGTCTGAGGCTCATAACTCCAGCACAGCCCATACACAGTGCTAATTAGTTTGTATTACAGCAAAAATGCTCCTAATAAACAGAAATGTGAAACGACTTTTGGACTGTGCAATAGCCACGTAAATAATCTTTAGGAGGAGCCCTTTACTGTCCATATCCTGACTGCACCAAGAGCTTGGGGCTGGGCACTGCCCTGGGAGAGGGGAATCACATTCCTGGTGCTGTTTCCACTAAGTCTCTGCATCACCAGGAATTTTCACTCCCTTCACTGGTGATACCAGAACAATTCCCTAGGTGTGCTCAGAGCAGCAGCCAGAACAGGGCTGCAGTCCCAAGCATTTCAGTGGCAGTGTCAGGGCAACAAAAATCTCCCACACCAGGCTGAGCTGATTTCCCCTGGAGGACTTTGTGCCACCCACTGTGACCAGAGGTGACACTGCAACCTTGACTTGCAAAGCTATTGGAAACAAAAACATAATGCCACAAGTTCTGGTCGGTTCTAGAAACTCGATTTTGACAAGAAATTGAAAATGTTACATAACCATATAATTACAGGATTATTATGAGAGATAGTTTACTTAAAATGATCCCTTCTGGTTAAGAGCATCCTGACTGGGTACAGCACTCTCCTAACCAAGAAAAGGACATAAACAGTGTCTGATTTTGCAGCTTATCTATTTATGAACTTATCTGTGCTCTGCTGTAAACTTCAGAGGAGCCGGAAGCAAAAGAACCCGTCCTCAATGGAGCACTGACAGGGTGAAAATGCCAAGCAGGGCAAGTTTTGCAAGCTCCCAATATTTACCATCCATCCCAGAGTACTCCATTCTCATGCAAGCATGTCACAATGAGAAAACAACATCTCTATAAGGGTAAAACAAACAGCATTCACAATTTCTGAAAGCATTCTTCCACAATTATTGCACTGGATTAGATTGCCTCATCACCAGGGCCAGAGGCCATTTACACTATTTTCTTTCTTTTTATTTTTTTATGGAACAGATGAAAGGATTACAGAAAGTTTTCTGGGGCCAAATTTGGAGCTAATGATGGGAAAATTCTTTTGCTAATCCCCACTGCTAGCAGACTCCTGAGGCTGGAAAAAAACAATGTCTCCTGGTACCCTGCTTCTATTCTGCTCATCAGTGCAAAATGCCCCGCTCAGGAGGTTTGCAAAGGCCCACCAGCTTTAAGCAGAGCCATAAAACCTGCAGGACAGGGCTGTAGTGAAAACCTGAGCAGAGATCCACGTGAGACACCCATTAAAACTTGGATGCTGCACAATGGAAGCCAAGGGTGGGACTCAGCCACGCAGCAGCCACCTCCATCCCAGCTGCAGCCTGGGGGGAAGGGGCTTTTCCAGGAAATTCTGTGCCAGGCAGGCTGGAGGGATCCCACCTGAGCAGCCCCTGCTGGCTCCAGAGGATCCTTGGAGAGATGGGTGGGAAGAGGTGGAGCTGGGCTGGGCTGGTGTCACCTTGTGCCACAGGGACAGACCCTTCCCTGGGCACAGCTCCCTCCGCAGCGCAGCCCGCGGGTGCCCTGGCACAGAGCCCCAGCCCTGCTCCTCCTGCTGCCCCTCAGCCCAGCAGGGCAGGAGCAGCAGACACCTCCCAAAGGCAAAGTTTAATCATTTTGCAGTCATTTAACAAACACAAAGGACTCACATGTACCAGCTCTGGGCGAGGAGTAAACTTTGCATAATGAATCCCTCGGTCTTGTGCATCTGCAAACGCACAGCTACACCAGCTGGCACTCGGGGGAAAACGCCTCTGGCCACCTCGGAGAGCCGGGAAGCACAAACACCTCCAGAGAGCAGGAGCTGCCTCGCAATGGAGAAAGCAGACCCGAGGAACAAGCCTGGAAAATCAGTACCCAGCTCCCTAAAGCCTGATTCATTCATGCACATTATCAGCTGCTTCTGAATGAAGCCCCATTTTATTTTAACAGCGGCACAAGCTGCAGGCACCTCCTGAGCTGCACGAGGTGGGAACACCCCCGGCAGGTCAGGGAAGAGGAGGTCGAGCTCCCCCCAGAAAGGGGCGGTTTGATGGAAAGTCTGACTGGAGGAAAAAGAAACGTAGAAGCAGCACTTAATGAACTTCCCCTGCCTCCCCACAACACAGACGATGCCATTATCACTCAGCACCAGGAAGGAAAGGGATTCCAGGGAAGGGGAAATTGCGGGGCAGTTATCCTCATCAACCTGAGCGTGCGGCAGTGACACGGGCTTGGCACAGCGCCTGAGCAAAGTCTGCTCGTGGTTAAGCACAGGGCATGAAGTAAGATGTGCACAGGGAAAACAGCCCCTGGAAAATATTGCTCAGGAGTTCAGCTTTTCCAGGGTGCCAGCGGCAACAAAATGTCTGACCTTATCCCCCCATATCCGCCAAAAAAACCCAAAAAAAAGGGATTGCATAAAGTCAGCGGAAACATGGGAGTTCCACTTGCCTGGCAGGGATGGAGCCAAGTGCTGAGTGATCTGCCCCCACATCTGTAAAGTCAGGCGATTTCCCAACTCTCCTGGACAGCTTAAACAGCTCCTGATGACACTTCCTACACGGCTGGCAGGTTTGCTGCTCGTGGCTGAGGATCACCAGGAGCAGAGCTCAGGCTCTGAGCAGTTTCCTCAGGATCAGCACAGACCATCCTCACCACTCCCTACTCCAAGCACTTGGGAAAGTTTCCCTCTTTTGAGAAAGAGCTGCCTGTAGCTCAAGGAAGAGCTCCCACGAAAACACAGGAATTTTGCTCAAGGCTTTTGTAACTGTCTGTAAGACAAACACCACCAGCATTATTTGCATTATTTGTTAAAAGGAGGGTTAAATACATTCCATCTCACAGATGTTTTGAGGCCTCGTTGCTAGAGAAAGTCTGGCAGAAATGCAATGGCACAAAACACAGAACCTTCAGGGTCCCAAGAACATAAGGGTTTGGGGAACCATCCCCAACCCCCAACAGAGAAATGGGACACAGATTGTGTATTTTCCTGAGGAGAAACCAAAGTTTCACAGAGAATCCATAAACATGCTCATGCTTCCCACCTGTTTCCTATTTAGAGCAAAAAAAAAGCAATTAATGTGACTTTTTAAGCAACGATTAATAAAGAAACCTATGAGATGAGACCCCTAATTGAAAATGTCTTTTCTCACGAGGCAGAGGATCAAAACATGACAAGAGCACTGAGCACAGTCTCTCCCAGCTGCACAAACCGTTCCTTAACAACCTCAAGATTAATAAACAAAGACATATTCTAGGCATTTCCCATCCCTCCTGGATTCAGCCACGGCAAACAGGAGAAATCCATCCTCTTGCTTCCCTCTGCTTCAGCACAGAGCTCCCATGCAGCACCTCATGGCAGGGGTTGTGAATTTGGGAAGCCCTCACTCTGAGCAGACTCACAGGGAGATACAAAGGGAAAATGCCATCCCAGGAGGAAGCAGATTTCAAGGTTATCATTTACTGGCCAGGAAAAGGACACTGCCCTCCTCAGTGGGGAAGCACAAGCCAAGGATAAAGCCCAGGGGTGCAGCCTTTGTGAGAGGGAGAGGCTGGCAGGGCTCTCCCTGAACTGTTACCAGTTGGAAGGAATGGAAAAGCCAGGAGCAGCGGAGGATCTGCTCTCCCAGGGCCAGCTCACGCCATGTGCACAGTGAAGTGAGTAACAGAGCGGATTCACCCGGACAGCAACTGCCCCCCTTGGACACTGGCTGCTCTGACAGGAATCAGGCACTCCTGCTTCAGTCCTGCACTTAATTTGATCTCTGTTCACTGCCCTGAACCCCCCAAACCCAATCACTTGGAGCAAACAGTGCAGGGCTTCCCCTTCAATCGCTGGCTCAAGACTTTTCCATTCAGTTCATCAGGAAAGACACGGAGTAAGAATGCTCAAGTGAAGCCCTGCACCACATAAAAACTGTCATAAAATGGAAAAATGCCCAAGATCGAGTACAAAATTAATTTTGTGCTTTGGACCAGCAATCAGCGATCTCTTTGTTCAAAAGTCAGGCTTGGGGAAGCACCCCAAGTGTTCTACACTGTGCACAGCCCACAGGGAACAGAGCCAGGCTCAGTAAAACCAGGTGATGAATGGGCAGAATCTGCAGTGGTTGCTTGAACATAAACCTTCCGTGTCAGCTGCTTGCCCTGTGGGCAGGAAGAGCACTTGTGTGAGGAGAGAAAAAAATTAATCCCAGTCTTACATAAAAGTGAGGGAAAATCTTGTCCTTACCGTTCTGCTCATCCAGCTCGTTCCCGATTTCCTGCCCCATTTGTTTTTGCCGGGATATGATTGAAGAAAGAGCATCGAGTCCAGCATCTTGTTCTGCACCAGGAAAATATATTAAATTACTTTAAAAAGTTGCTGCTATGCCAGGCTACATAAAATAGGTAGAAGTGAAGAAAAAAAATCTACTCTGTGCTTAAAGGGCTAAAACGTACTAAGAAAAACACATGAACAGAACATGAAAATTAATCCTTATGGCAACAGAACTCTTGAAATAATGCGAATGATGGGTAAATAATTTCTCTGCTCTGGCTGGGACATTTTGCTGAGGATCCAAAAAATAAAAAAATCCAAGAATTTAACATTCAGCTGTTACTCAATCATAAATGCAGGGGATTTTCTGGCACACACAGCAAGCTCCTGATTAGCCTTTTTAAATTTTCCAAGCAACTTTTAACATGAATAAAAGAAAACAGGTGATGCAAACACCAAAGAATTCAGAGAGACTTTTAAAGCTGCAAGAGGATGCAGAGCTTGGGGGAGAGCTGAGGGAGAAGGGACGTGGGCAGTGAAAGTGTGATGTGCTCCCACCCTCTGCAGAGCTCCTGTGTGCAGAACCACATCCCCCGTGCCCTGCAGGCACCAGGGAGCCCCTCAGCCAAAATGTGCAGCTCTCCCTGCCCAAAGCTGCCAGGGAGTGGCACGAGAGGAGCTGCAGGAGGGTCAGTGCCCAGGGCACAGCAGTGATGCTGCCCAAACAGGGTGGCCAGGACCCCCTTCCCTCAATGGCCCTCCAACACCTCTTTCACCTCAGTTTAATTACCCGTAATGTAATTAAAAACGCATTTGAGGTTCCTCCTGGGCCATCCAGACAGAGCTCAGGCCACTCTCCTGAGCTGTGCACAAGCTGTTCCCATGCAGAGGGAAGCAGCTCTTATCTGGAGACTGATTTCATTCCACCACTTCCAATACTTTAATTGCCTGGAAATGACCTCATTAACAACCTGACATCCTCAGGCTGAGGTTTCCCAACACTTCCAAAGTCAGAGATTCCTTATGGGTGCTGAGGGCCAAAATCTGAAGACCCTTTTTGGATGAGTTCATTCTTACCTCCTTCCAACTCAGCAAGACATTTAATGCCCCCAGCACCACCCCTGCACCCAGTGCAGTTACGGGATCACACTGCACACCAAAACCATGAATATGGGCAAAATCAGGACTTCCAAAATTTAATTTAACAACTTGCAGCCAGTTGAGAACATTGGAAGCACAACGCTGCTCCTGCAAATACAGAAAGCAGAAAGCTCCAGCTGCCTGGAGCCGTTGTGTTTGACATCTGTAAACAATAAAACTTCAGCACAGGTTGGTGCATTGAGGTTCAAATAAAGGCTCCTCTCAGGTCCCAGCAACGCTCAAAACAACCAGAAAGGCTCCTGTACCTTCGATGATCCTTCTCTGCTGCTGCCTGAGCTCATCAAAGCCGAGTCCTCTGGTCTCCTCCGATTCTTCCAAGAGCCAGGGGTTGGTGACGCCTCGTTTGACCCCTCCTGCCATGAGGCTGGATCTGAAAACAGCTTCAGTGAGGGATGTCCAACAGCGAGCCCCTGGCAGACAGCAGCAGCCAGGGCTCTGTGCAACCCCAGGAGACAGCAGCCAAAACCAATCCCCAGTAACAAACCCATCTCACGGGCTGGCAGGGGCAAGGAAGGAGAGAACCCATTTCACAGGGAACAATTAAGCTACACAGTGAAATATATCCCACAGATTGTATAATATACCCACATAAAATGTTTGTCTGTGGAACACACAGCATTCCTGGGAATGCACATTATTCCTGTATTTGCTACGTGATCAGAACACAAACTTATAAAAATATTGCTACAGCCTCCAACAGTGAAAGGATCCACTTGTTAACAGAGATGCAAATCAGATGAGACTTTTAATTCCCTGCAATCCTGACCAAACCCAACCAGGAACATTCCTGAATTTCAAAAACTATAGAAGGACACAGCTCCCCCCCTGCATTTCCCAGTCTGGCATCAACCTGAATGAGAAGCCAGGAACACACACTTTCAAATGAAAGAGTAATTAAATAATGGGTTTTCTTTTCAAAGAGTTATGACTTGAGATTGTTCACGTTACAGACACTTCCCTGGTGACCACAGAAAACAAGTTTTCCCTGTCCAGGGCACATAAATCCAAGCAGTAAAATGAAACTCCATTTAAATTATTTCCTCAATACCAGATTTCTGGTTTCTGCCTTTCAGCTCCTCACTGCTTTTTCCTACAAGACAAACCTCATGACAGGCTGAGAGTCCCCTGAACCCAGAACTGCAGCTCAGGCTCGGGGGGAGTCATGGGAAGGTTGGTTCCCCCACAGATGTTCACAAGTTGGAGCTTTTGCTTTCTGCTCTGCTTTTTCTAAACTCTGTATTTCATTCTCATTTTACCTTTTCCTTGCTCTTTCCCAAAGCACTTCCACAAACAACACAAGAACAGAGACAACTTTTAGAATCTCTTAAATGCTCAATGTTTTTTAATTACACCAAGACCTAAATTTGAATGTTGCAGTTGTTTTGGTGTTTTTAATTGAGTTTTTAATCGAGTTGCTCTCCAGGAGATGCTCTGATGCTGCCCAGTGCCCACATCTGCTGGACGTCCCTCTGTGGCCGAAGCCCCGGGGCAGGAGGTCACTCTGCACAAGGACAGCGGGGCCAGGAGGGGTCAGGGCCCTGCGGACACTGGAGGGTGTCCAAGCACAGCCCCGAGCTCGGGCCGGAGCTCCGGGAGGAATTCTGGGGAGCTGGGGACATCTCCTGGCCGTGGGCTGGAGCAGCACTGCTGGAAAATCCCCGCACAGAGACAGAGAGCGCTGCAGCTCCTCTCCCTGGGCACTGGGACAGGGGCACTGGACTCCAGCTCAAGGTGAAGTCAGAATGAAAAACAGATAAAAAACCACTTTTTTTTTTTGCTCAAAGTGGCTAAAAAGCACTTTTTATAAAACTCGACATCTCCCTTAACCACCCCAGGGATGCTGAACAGCAAAGCAGAGCCTGCCCTGCTGTGCCATGGCCAGAGAGGAGCTGGGACTCTTCTGCATTCCAGCCCTGCACCTCCATTAAATTTCCATGTATTTATCGAGGCTGGCAATCAGGCTGGATTAGACAAACACACACCTGGAATGAAGTTTTACACATTACCCAGCTTTCCCCCCTGCTCTGGGGGATTAAACATGCTCTTTTATCTCCCAGTCTCACCACTGGCACCAGGTTTGTGAACACGACAGAAGCATTGCACTGCTAAAGATGGAAAAATCACTGCAGCTCACCCAATTCAGTTCAATTAGAAGGACACAAAACCCAGGGTAACAACACCTGACAAAGTTGTTTAACTAAAGCAAAGGGAACATAAAGCTCTCTGCTTGCTAAAGAGAGCACAACTATTTCTGCCTGTTAAAAAACAGCCAAGGCAAGCAAATTTGAAATAATCTGCGGCTCTGTCTCTCTCCCTCCCCCAGCGCTCTGCCCTGCTCTCGTAGGTTGGGTCATGACAAGTGGTCTGCTCGTTACCAGAATCTTTGTGACATGTTTGGTAACTGCCTTCCCACACAGCGCAGCACAACTTCCTCCTTCCTCTGCTGCTGCCCTGCCTCGCCCGGCGGTGTGAAGATTAAAGCTTATCCAATTAGCCACCCACTGCCTCTGCCGAGTTAATCACGCACATCTTGGGAGCCGTCACAGAGCACTGGAGAGCGGGGAGAGCTTTTGATTACAGGAGCAGATTTAACTAATTACAAGGCTCAGCAATGGCCCAAGTATAAAAGGTGATGGGGTTTAAAATCAGGGAGCTATGTCACCGCCTGACAAGGGAGGGCTTATCTCATTGTTTCACTGGTAATTCTTATAACACCTCCCAAGTAACTTAGATTACTCAAGCAGCACTTACTTTAGGCCAAGGCCACACATCGAGGCTTAGGGCTTTAGAAGACTGATCAGCAAGACTGAGTCTTAAACAAAGCCTGGGTCATATGACAGTTGGGTGGATGATCACTTGAACATTCCCTTAACTACAGTGGGGCTCTTTGAAGCACCCAGGGCACCCCAGCCTGGCTTCACAGGTCACTCTCCACAGGGGTGAGGAAGGACTGGGCCATTCTCTCACTTAGAGTGCTCACACTGTATTTTTAGGAAGCTCCAAGCTAATAAATAAATTGAATATAATTTTAACATACAAAATAAAAGCTCTCTCTATCCCTCCAAAAACCCATGAGAGGCCACAAGAGCACAGGCACTTCCAAATCCCCTCCAGGCACCATCCCAGGTGGAGACTTCCCCACGAGAGCTGCTCCTGACGGGAAGCCTCCAGCATTCCCTGCAGCTGGCAGAGAACTTGCAGCCCCCCCAGCACAAGAACTGCTGTTCCTATGTTCCAGGAAATTCCATGTTGCTCTCGACACCATTTCCCTGTGGCTGGGTTCACTGGTCCCACTGCTCCAAGGACTGGAAGCTGCACGTGCTGCCTGAGGAGGTGCTGGACAATCCCGACCACGCTGGTTCATGACCACACAGCCAAAGGCACATTAATCCTGGAAAACCCCGGCCCAGCCCGAGGTCTGATCCTGGCACTCAGCTCTCAGGTGTTCTCCTGGACAATTCCCTCTTCTCCCACCCTTCCCATCACATCCCAGAGCTGAGGCCAATCCCATCCCAGCCCAGGACGCTGCAGCTGCAGCCAGGAGGCTCCAGCAGGAACTGGGAGGGAGGAAGGACACCAGGAAGGAGTCACAGGCACCTAAACAACCACTGTTGATCTTATTTCCCAAAGAGCATTTGCCCCCCACAAACAACAGCCAGATTCCCAAAAGCATTTGACACCTGATGGCTCATGGATTGAAGGGGGCACTCATGGACTGAAGTCTGGTTGGCATTAGGCAAAATTCCCGTTTGGATCAAGGCTGAAATACTTTACATCTGACAGGAAAGTGTTCAACCATGAAAAATGGTGACCCACACTGAAGAGAAAAAGGAACATGGACTCTTCTAAAATGTACCTGGGGTAGCTCTCACTGAAGGTGCTTTGTGTCCCACAGACACCAGAAGTTGTCTCTAATTTTGAGGAATTCCAAGAGAAATCAAGGAAGGCCAGTTAATTCATTGATTCTCTGGTGGCTGACATGGACTTCTCCAGCCTGAGACCTGGTCAGACAGGAGCAGGAACATTCCCATTCCTCTGTCTCCACAAATGTTTAAATACTCTAAAAGTTTGACATGTGACACCCAGAAAGTCAGCATTCCTGCTTGCTTTTTCCACCCCTGCCCTTGGAATGGAGTGGAACCCTGGGAATCCTGCCGCATTAAAGCCCCTGTTCTCACAACCTGCACAGATCTCTCCCAAGGAGAAAAGGGGGCAGAAGATGCTGAAATTGTGATTAAAACCCAATTAAAGGAAATTTGACTGGCCCTGCTCACGGGGAGTCATGCAAACAGCACAACCTTTCCCTGGAAAATTCCAGCGGCATCTTAATTAAGGCCGGAAGGGGCCGGAAGGGGCAGGAATGCTGTCCCCAAGCCACGGAGCGTCCTGCCCGCAGTTGTCACTTGGGATCAACCCTGAGAGCATTAACCCACAGCCCTGCGCCCCAGAAACGGCTTCAGAGCAGCTGTCAAAGGAGGCAAAACTCACTGAGTGGTGACCAAACGTAAACCAGATTAATTCCAGGGAAGCCCTCCCAGCCCCAGGCCCGGGACAACAAATTTGTGATCAGTGGTGCAGGAAGGTTAATGAAAGGAAGGGCTGCTGCAAGAACAGGACCCGGCCAACGTGGGCTGTCACATCGGGGCTGGATTAGATATGGAAAAGCAGCACCAACCAGGGAAGTGTCACTGCTCAGCTCCATCAAACTCCAGGTGCTGATTTTTCTAATGCAGGAAAAGCTGAGTGTCAGCTCCAGGCACATTCCAGGGTGGGCTCTGCCAAACCCAATCCTGGAATCCCAAAAGCCGGGCCAGGACTCTGCAAGGATTTCAGAGGGACCCCGAGCTGGGAATGGCAGCTGAGCCCTACAGACCCTGGGGGCTCCGGGCCTGAGACCAGCTCCTGCCAGGGTCCTGCCAGGGTCCTGCCAAGATCCCTCCAAGATCCCTCCAAACTCCTTCCAAACTCCTTTCAAGTTCCTTCCAAGATCCCTCCAAGCCCCCTCCAAGGCCCTTCCCTACAGACCCACACAGCCCAGGCTCAGGCAAGAGAGGGAAGTTGGATTTACTGGCACAGGATTCAGGCCCTGAATGATCTCTGCCTGTACCCCTGAAAACCAGACCCACAAGGGAGACCATGGAAGGGGTGGGAATTCACCAGACAGAATATCTGGCATAGTTTTATCCATTTTTAATAACAGAACTTAAAAGAGAACTATAAAACACCAAGCCTTGCAACACTAGCAAATAAATACTCTCTCTGATGTTATCTTCTGCTGGAAAATACTGGATTCCCTGATCGTTTCTAATGGGGCTTGAAATTATCAGGGGATTTTGGTATTTTCCCCGTTTGCCTCGACACCTTCTGGCTGGGGCAGCCCAAGGCTGAATCCCTGAAGCAGCACCTTGCCAACACTGCCCTGCCCCAGCAGGGATGGCCACAGAGGCCACACCAGCTCAGGGACTGCTCAGAGCAGAGTCCCACGTCCCAGTCCCGCAGACATTTCACCTACTCACTGTTTTACATGTTCTGGGTGACTCAGTGATGGATTTAAGAGCCAACACAACAACTGGACGTGCACTGAGCTCTGGAGAATCCAAACCTAGAACAATTGCTGCGTTCAGCCACGGTCTGGAGGTTTATCACCTGCAGCAGGTGCTGCCCTGACATCTGGGTATGTAAAGACGACCAAAAAAATCCCAATCACACGTCACAGACTGGGATGGCTTGGAAGGGACCTTAAAGATCATTTCACTCCACCCCTGCCATGGGCAGGGACACCTCCCACTGTCCCAGGCTGCTCCAAGCCCCAATGTCCAGCCTGGCCCTGGACACTGCCAGGGATCCTGGGGCAGCCACAGCTGCTCTGGGCAGCAAGGGCAGCAGAGGCTTTGGGTGTAACAAACACCAGCCCAGAGAACAAAAGCACTGAAACCAAGCCCTGCACCTCCTCGCTGAAGGTGACACAAACACACACAGGAACAGACACAAACACACACAGGAACAGACACAAACACACACAGGAATGCAGGGAGCTGCACCAGCTGAACTCTGAGTATCACAGAAGCAGAGCCTGTGCCCAACAGGCAGCACCCACAGAGACCTCCAGGAATGACTGTCACTGACACAAACACAGCACTTCCAGGCAAATGAAACTCCCTTTGCTACCTGCAGGGGTAAATGAGCTCAGGGATTACCTCAGACACACCCAAAGCACAGATCCCGTTGGGATTTGAGGGGACAGTGCCATACCTGGTCATGTCTGGCTCCGGGCCCTCGTTCCTGTAGGATGCCTCGAGCTGCTTGTGCCGTGTGAGGAGGTCGTCCACCAAATTCTGCCTCCTGTCTCCCTCCAGCTGCGTGCTGATGGCTCTGGGTTAAGGACCAAACTCAAAAACCTTTCATTTCATTACATAAAATAATACCTGTTGCACATTCTTAAAACAAATCACACTTCCCGATCACCAAAATTAACAATTTTAACTCCAAAAAAAGGCTCTAAGAGGATTGGTCACATTTTTCTGAATGAAATCTGCTGTTATTCTAAGTGTGTTTCTGCTCTTTACATATCTCAAACAAAAGGTTTCACACAGTGGCCACAGAATGATCTTTATGTCATCATCTCAGAGTAATGAGAGAACTGGAAGGACATTTACTGCCAAATCAGCACTAAGAACAGCATTTCCCCCTGTGAAATCCAACCAAAGTCGTTTTTTGTTTATTTGCTGGTCTCCAACCCTGACAGTGTAACAGAACTGCACAGGTTAAGCTCAGGGAAGGATGAGATTTCTTAAAAGAGCTCCAAATTACACCAACAGGGCAGGGCCAAACAGAACAGAGCCTTTAAAATCAGCAGGGTATTTCTCATCTCCCTTCACTGGAGGCTCCTCACACAGACCAGGGGAGCAGCTCCCAGCCAAGTGATCAGAGAAAAACCACAATTTTCCTTTGAGCATCTGTTTCCACTTGCAGTTCATGAGCTGAGCACCCCGACAGCCCCTGGTGAGCAGAGGAACAATGCACACAGTGCCTCTGAAGAGCTGTGGCTTCCACAGGGGACCTGGGTGTGCTTTTTTAGATCAACCTTAGTGACATCCTGAAGGGCTTCTAACTCTGCCCCAAGTACTGCTGAGTGGATCCAGCAGTGCCTGAACTGCTCTGTGTGTGCTTTCTGCCACAGCAGCAGCATCTGCCTGCTCAAGCACCCACTGGGCAGGGAGTTCCAGCCCTGGCCATCAGCACAGAACTCAGGGCCAGGGCTCAGGAGGGATTTCTGCTGTGCTAGGCTGAAATTAAACATTCCTCCCTCCAACCAGATTGCTCCTGGATACCTTCAGGGAGATGGACATTCCTGTGACTCCTTAACCAGCCTCTCCCAGCATATACAAGTCAAGCCACGGGGTAACACTCCTAGCAGAAATCTGTGATTCCTTCCCAAGGTGTATTTTGCAGCATTTTGACATCAATCTGAAGCTGCAGCCCTGTTGTTTTCAAGTCAGCCAAAGTCAGGATACCCCAGCCCTGTCCACGGCCTGAACAAAGCTTCCTCCTTCCTTTTAGCAAGGCCTGGCCAAGAGAAAATACTGCCTGGCCAGTTCAGTGCTGGCCAAGTGACCCTGCTCACAGCCCAGCAGCGCCTGCACAGCACAGACAGCACCAGGGCAGCTCAGAGGTGGCTCAGACACCTCGCTAAGCTCCTCTCAGACCGTGCTGGTCAGGATGGTGACACAGAGCTGACCAGAGCCAGGCTCGCTCCCAGAGGAGCCCCAGCCCTTCCTGCACTGCAGCTGCCCTGAAATTATCAACCAGCAGCACAGAGAAAGTTCTGGTGACAGAGTCTGCACAGGGAGTGAGGGGGAAACCCAGAGTGTGTGGCAGAGGAAGGAGAGCACATTTCCCACCGTGCCCACAGGGGCAGGGGTGCTGCTCACACGGATACATCTGGCGCGTCGACACCGCCCGCAGCAGCAGCTCCCGCAGCTCCTCGATCTTCTCCCTGAGACTCTGCAGCGAGGATCTGATGGCCACATTGACCTGGGGGACACAGAGAGCGGCTGTCGCTGTCCTGGCCTGTTGTATTTGCATGACATTCCATCCCACTTCATCACAATGTATTTAACTTCCACTGCACAGGTGTGAAGGGCTCCCCTGCAGCCCCAGAGCTGTTCAGAGCCAGAAGCCACTTCAGGCTGCTTACAAAACAATGGAATGGTTTCACAAGCACAGCTCTAAGGCACTAACGCTGTTGAATATGGAAAGCTGTCTTTCAAGTCTTCATAAACACACTTCTTTATATGGGCAAAACATTTCAGCACATTTTAATATTTTCCAGATAATCTTCCAGCTCTTTCCTCTGATGTTTAATACAAATACAGGCACCAGCTTCTTTTGCCACCGGGTTTCTTTCCCAGCTCCCAGGATCGGAGGGAAGGTTGCTACAGGTTCACACATTCCCTGCACTGAACTCCTCCCAACTTGAAACTTAAGACCCCAAAGAAATTCAGATTGTTCCACTTCCCTTCTCAGCAGCACCCAGGACTCCCAATCCTTTCTCACCACTGACCTGCCCAAGATCCAGATGTGTCTGCTCTCAGTACAAATGTAATTCATTCTTCCCTGCTGCAAGCAGGTGGAGAATGCTGCATGGGACTGACTCAGAACAGCAACAGAGCACAAAGGTGACATGGCCAAAAAAGTCACCAGATGCAGACACCTGGCCAGAAACTGCAGTGAGAGAACAAAACATTTCACCTCCTTTACAGAAAATAAAGAAAGAAGAAAAGTAGAAAGAAAAGAAACCAATGGAAGTTTTATGATCAGCTTAATAAAGCAGAATTCACAGATGGTAAGTGCTGGATTCTAATCTTTCCCTACAGGTTTTTGCTTTCTATTTTAGATTTTATGCTCTATTTTTGGCTCAGCAACAAGCAAGAAGTTTGTCAGCCATGCTAATGGCAAAATACTATAAAAATAAAAACCTGTTTACATTCTCCCCAACAGGCCAACATTGCACAAAGACATTTTCCTGCATTACAGCACTCAGGAGTCACAGGACACGCGACTGCTCAGCCGTGGATTTCTCAACAGGCATTTCTGTTATGAAAACACCTCTCTCGTTGTTGGAAACTTGTTTAGAGTCAAATCAAACACTGCCAAATATTCCTCTTTACCTGTTAATGGATTAAAGGAAACTGGAAAACACAGGGCATGGAACAAATGATTTTATGGAGAAGTCAGTCAGCCGTGCAATGTTTCCATAAAACACAACCCCGGAGTTCCAGCCCCAGAAAGGCTCCCAACAACACCAGCCCCACGTTTCCCTGGGGGTTTGGACTCGTCAGAGGTGGCACTGATGGCAACAGAGAACTTTGCCCTCTATAAATACAGACAGACTGAGCAGCACTCTTTGTATTGCTCTGCTGTTGTTCAGGTGTATCTGTACAATTTCTGATACTTCGCCATCCTGAAAGCAGGAATTTAATCTGCACCTCCAAACACGCCAAAGCCAGAGAAAACACTGCTCTCAAATCCCACTGATTTGGGCCTCCTGAGACCCCTTCTCACTTCCTGCTGAACTGAGTCACCCACTCAGCAGCACTGATTATTGTGCACAGCCTACACACTTTTCCTCAGCATTTCTTCCAAGGAAACATTTCAAAAATGACATTTGATTTGAACAGCTCTCAGCAAAGTGAGTGGCCCAGCAGATCCAGTGATCAGGCACTGCATTACATCCCTGATATAGAGAGGGGGGAGATCAACCAGTGGGGCTTTAATTATGCCAATTATTATAAAAGACCAGCTCAAGGGCTTGCAGCAATTTTCATCTGAACACAGCCAAGGGAGCAATTAATGGCTCCAACCTACTCTTTTTAGCCCCAGGGAAAGCAGCATCCCGAAAACCTTAACTTTATTTTATTTCTTAAACAGCAAGTGTGAAAAACGTGGGGAACACAACATTTCTGGGTAAGCTCCAGCTGCTGCTCCTCATTCCTATTTAACTCTGGGCTTGCATTTTGTTAGAAATGCAGCTAAAACAAGGCTGCAAAATTCCTACTCCCTCTGATCTGCAGCCACTGAAGAAGGCAGGAGCCAGCCCTGGGGGAGGAACATCTGCTCCCTGTTCAAAGAGAGGGCACAGAGCAGCTGCTGAGCATCCCAGCGTCCCTGAGCCTCTGGAACAGCTCCATCCCAGCATCCCAGCGTCCCTGAGCCTCTGGAACAGCTCCATCCCAGCATCCCAGCGTCCCTGAGCCTCTGGAACAGCTCCATCCCAGCATCCCAGCATCCCAGAGCCTCTGGAACAGCTCCATTCCGGCAGGGACAGCCCGGAGCAGGCAGCAGGGTGTGCCACAGCTCCTGCCTTAAACCAGCCTTGCTGCACGCAGAGATTCACCGCTGCTAAGCCCAAATGAGGTCTGTGACACTGGAAAGCCACTGCTCATCCAGAAACTGCGTTCTCGTTCCCTTTACAGACACCTTAAGGGACAGACACTGGCGCTGGGGTCCTGCCATGGAACCCAACCTCCCCCTGCGGCTCCCGGCAGCGGCAGCGACACAGCCCCGGCCCTGATCCGCCCCTTCCGCAGCTCCTGCCTCCCTCTGCCCCATATCCCGGCAATTCCGCACTCCCGGGCCCGTCTGAGCCCGGCACATTTAAACTGAGCCCGCGTCCGGCACAGCTCAGCCCCACACCCCGCCGAACCCCCTCCCTGCCGGGGCACCTTGGCCGAGCTCTCCCCGCTCCGCTGGCAGCGGTTCCGCTCCTGGATCTTCTCGGCGGTGTCCTGGGCGAGCTGGCGAGCGGCGGCGAGCAGCGGGAGCCTGGGGGGACGGCAGCGGCTGAGCCCGGGGCCGCGGGATGGACCCGGGACCCGCCGGGATCCGATGGG
>VXAD01007417.1:7500-11331 GCA_013399195.1 Dicrurus megarhynchus
TTCTGAGGCACCTCCACCCCACAACAAAAGACAGACACGTATGTACTAGACATACATGTCCTCTTGTTGTGTTCTGGTACCTCCAGAAATATCTCTTCTTGTTGTTTTCCATCTCCTGTGTGGCAGGACGAAACGGAAGTAATGAGATACCACAGAAATTCAACAAGAACACCACCACCAGCAACAACGACCTCAGACATGTATACTGCGTCGTCTACAACAATGCAATATACACGCGAAAGCATATGTTGCTGTTTTGTGTGTTGATATCTTGATTAAATTCCTTTCTGGCCTCATTACCACCCTCTCCGACCAACAACACACTACACTACCTTGCTAACAATACCGTACAATACTACTATATCTTCATACAACCGCCCCTTCAAAAAAACAACCTTAACGCGCATGCCTGTGCCCGACATACCTATATGTACACCGGACCGCTTGGCGAGACGCATGCAGTTGTCCTAAAGACAGGAGCAGCACACTGCAAGAAGAATAGTAGTAGTACTATATTCTAGACAAGGCAGCTCTTTTCAATAGGCCCATTCACCGATCCACATCAGAAAACCCCTCTATACAACGTTTTCAGATAAAAATCCGAAGGGAAAGGTCGTCACCAGAGACACGAATGTCTCCTTCTAGATGACAAGACTCAGGTACATAAACGCGCTGCCCGGTGCTAGAGTACTATATTGAGAGACTTATTTTCCCCGACCATTATAAAAACAGACGGAAGAAAACCACACTCAAAAACTCCAGCAAACCGACACAACCAAAAACACGTTGTTCCATCTAGACATAGAAGACCAGATGGCCAACAACGAGCCTATGCCCCGAGATAATGCATCAACCCACCGAAACTGGTGGATCACAACCTTTTCAACTCTTCAGATCTTTTCTGTCTGTGATCCGTTGAGAAAGGTATCCGACTCATGTGCGCATTCAAAAGTACCCTATGGAACATATGCATGAACAGCTCGTTCATTGCTTGATGTCTCCACAAGGGACCCTTTCATGTCGCACCCTTTCCAGATACTCAACACGTACCAACACCGTTCTTTTTTCACTTCAACAAAAGTGAAAAACTGAACGTTGTGTATACTGTGTTGCCAACCGTTTTGCAGAGCATACCAGTACAACACCCTCAATGCTTCACACTTTCCTCGGCACTTCGCTACCACAGCCGAAATACAGCAACATATTTCAGCTCCTTCATGGTAGCACCCCTTCCCTTAAGCATCGAAAGGGACAGCAATACAACCAAACTGGGATAAAGCTTCTCTCACGAAGAGGTGAAGCAGTCCCACAGTTTGATTACAGTCGTGACGCGACACAACAAGTCACACGAGAGCACATACGGCCGCCGAAACGACCGCGCTTGGCTCGCTGTGTGCTTGGTCGCATATGTTTTCTTACGTTTGACATGCGGGCATTCTCTCATGGCACACAGCATGTACATATTCACACCCAAGTCAAATATATCTATCACCTCATCACTCTTGCATGTATCTCTCTATCTCATTGCACATATGTACCTTGTTTGTACATCCACAGAACCTCGAAAAATACATCGAGCCAATGATGCCGCACTCATCTTCTTTATCCTACCACATACGCATCATTATTCATTCCTATCAGCATCACCACATGAGAGGATCGACGTACGGAGTCCTACAGCTCCCATCTATAATACGCCGACGACGGCTCTCCGACGTCTGAATTGTGTCGTAGGAATGAATTACTACCAAGCGTTTGACTAATATGCCATATTTACTGCCCCTTATTTGTTAACACACCCAACCAGTATTTGTTTGTCAAGGAAGCAGGTTCTTCTTGGCAATCAGCCGGCCCAAAGCACGCTGGCGCACACAAAAAACGCATGCACGTAAGTTTGCATACTACCTCATTCGCTCAGACGGGGGCAAACAATAACTTTCTTTCCTTCTTGTTCTTAGGAGAGATTCTCTTAATGGAGACAGAACCTTTAGTGGGAGTTCTTACGTAGAACAGGAACATCCAGAAGCCACTGAATGGAATAAAGAAAAACAACCTTGTCTGTAGGCATGCAGTATTGTGGTGATAAGTCCGTGTGCAGGCAGTGTCTTGCACTTTTGTTATTTTGACTTCATCGGGTATTACAACCCTCAAACTGTTAAATCCACATTAGCGAAGTGCTCACTTGTCCTCCTCCTTTACAGGCAGGATAATGATATACGTATAGCCACAACCAGACGCATTTTGGTGATCCTACAAGAATCCATGCGGTACTGATTGCCGTGAGTTCTAATGTAGGTACCATCGCAGATAGGGGGATAGCAACGTTAAAAGACGCAGCACGAAAACTCTTTGAAATGTAACTGCTTCTGAAGCGATGACTGATGCTCACACGCAGTGTACGTTGTTATTAGGTACCTCTGTGAGATTCTGTGAAAACTATCAAGCACCCAGGATGTCCTACCTCTGGATACCTAAAACGCAACGGCGGGAAATACCCCCACATGTAGAGTGACAATTTTACCGTTGTCTAGGCCTGGCCTCCTAACACCACAGGAAAAGACGTCAAGAGAAATACAGGAGTTTCCCAAATATTGTTGAACACTCACCATGGGCAGGGTTACTAATTTCTTTCCATCACAGCGCTGTAGAGTAGTTGATGATTCTTTATTTCGACGCACTCACTCTTATGGATATTGAAAAGAAATAGTGAACGCACGCTGTGAGGGGCACAAATGATATATAGAGAGGAAATGAGCTAGCCGTAGGCTGCATGATGGTCCGTCCGTACTCTGTACATGTTCCAACTGCGTACTTGTGGGTGGATCATTATTATTTTACTGCGGTGGGGGGGTGATATGGGGAGAGAAATATTTTTTTTAGCATTTTTCCCAGAGGTTTTAAATGTTTGTCACCTGCAGTTGAATAGAGAGCGGTATGGATAATAAGTGTGTACATATATATATATAGATAAACAGATATGTGTCAGTTTTTTCCGCGCGTTACACACACAGCCCCCCCTTATAGCGAACAGACATAAACCCCGCGCAAACATAAATGCACGTCCGCAGACGACAACCCCCCTTCTTCCCCTTCTTCTCACGATGATAATGATAATGATGATGATGATACGCTTGCTGCTTGACGATGGTGATGTGACGACGTTGTTTATTGTCACCCTCGTCTCCTCATCCTCAATTGCATGTGTGACTCTGTCTGTGTGTGTGTATGTGTATGTGTGTGTGTGTGTGTGTGTGTGTCTGCCTGTCTGTGTCTCTGTGTGTGTGCGTGTGTTTGTTGTTCGAATAATGTTTTTTGCATGTGCTGGTACAGCTTGTGTCATCATGATGTATTTTACCTGTAGTAAGCTTACGCTGATTATAGATAGATGCATGCATGCATAGTAAATATTCAGTCTCTCTCCTGGGCGCCCTGTCCGCGGCCATCGTCGCATGCATGCCTAGTTTTTTGCGGTGGCCTGGAGATTGGATGTCACCCCGCAAGCGTTTCTTCCCATGTAGCGCTGCTGCTGTTACATCCCGGCTCGACGATACTACTCATTACCATCAAGAAACACCAACCAACAAGAAAAACACAGCCCCGGAGAGAAGGGAGTAGTTGTTGTGCACTCATCGGTCGTCCTTATTCTCAAACGGGGTGGGGGCACATATGCATGTATGTATATGGCGGTACTAGTGGGAGAGGGATAGTGGGTGTTACCCTGACTGTGAAGAGTGAAGAATGTCCAGACGGGGGAGGCACACACGCAGTAACATATCTAATCTACTACCTCCGTGTGACACAACACACACCACCCCAGAGCTCCCTAAGGAA